>JAWWNF010000335.1:600000-805000 GCA_034641395.1 Darevskia armeniaca | reverse complement strand
TGGCTGTCAAGCCTCTGCTTAAAGACCTCCAAAGAAGGAGACTCCACCACACTCCTTGGCAGCAAATTCCACTGTCGAACAGCTCTTACTGTCAGGAAGTTCTTTCTAATGTTTAGGTGGAAGCTTCTTTCTTGTAGTTTGAATCCATTGCTCCGTGTCCTCTTCTCTGGAGCAGCAGAAAACAACCTTTCTCCCTCCTCTATATGACATCCTTTTATATATTTGAACATGGCTATCATATCACCCCTCAACCTTCTCTTCTCCAGGCTAAACATACCCAGCTCCCTAAGCCGTTCCTCATAAGGCATCGTTTCCAGGCCTTTGACCATTTTGGTTGCCCTCCTCTGGACACGTTCCAGCTTGTCAGTATCCTTCTTGAACTGTGGTGCCCAGAACTGGACACAGTATTCCAGGTGAGGTCTGACCAGAGCGGAATACAGTGGTACTATTACTTCCCTTGATCTAGATGCTATACTCCTATTGAGTTAAACAGAATTAGATGCAAACTCAACAGAATTTCTCCCCACCCCTTAACACCTACTGATATTGCTTGACTCCAGTGCTAGATTGCTGATTCTCTTTCTCCCTTCCCAGCTTAACCCCAAATTCAGGTTCTTCGTGTGCATGTCATGCTAACATGAAGCCACTAGAGGTAACTGTTGACCCATTTCCCCCCTCCTGCTTTACCTACAACGCACTTCAATGTTTCACCCACCAGATGGCAGTGTCTGTTCTTTCTCGTTCCCAAATATGAGGCTTGGCTCGAAAGCAGATACTGTCTGTCTGTCTGTCTGTCTGTCTGTCTCTGTATTATAGATCTTCTTCTTTGGCGATCCCTCGTAGCCGAGTAAATTGTCTTCCATGTTTCCTTTCAAGAAACTATCTGTATATATATATGAAATGGAAAATAAGATGTAATAATATTATGTGTAAATAATATGTTTATCTGGAAATTCAATAAATATCATATTTTTTTAAAAAAGATTGTCTTCCATGAACACAGTTTTAACAATGAGTCTGTAAGTGGCTGTGGAGGCCAATTCTGGATTCACACACAGTGGGGACATTGGTTTCCGGGCGGGAGTTGATCACGGCGTGGATTTGCCAAGCGTGCCTTCCTCTTAGCACCTTTCTCCCTTGCGTCCTGAGTTCGAGTGTCTTCAAAGCCCAGGACACCTTTGGTAAAGGCTGTTCTCCAACTGGAGTGCTCACAGGCCAGTGTTTCCCAGTTGTCGGTGTTTATACTACATTTTTTAAAGATTTTGCCTTGAGAGAGTCTTTAAACCTCTTTTGTTGACCACCAGCATTACGCTTTCCATTTTTAAGTTGGGAATAGAGTAGTTGCTTTGGAAGACGATCATCAGGCATCCACACAACATGACCAGTCCACCGAGTTGATGTTGAAGAATTATTGCTTCGACACTGGTGATCTTTGCTTCATCCAGTACACTGGTATTAGTCTCTCTCTCTCTGTCTGTCTGTTTCTGTATTATACATAGAGCAATGGTTATGGAGGGTGTTTAGCCACCCAAATGTTAACTTTTTTTTCTTGCTCAGGCATTGAAAGGTAAAGCCAGTGTGAATATCATGGTGAAAAGTTTCAGATTAAGGCTGAACTCTTCCGCTTACTTTCTCATTGGGTTCAGGTGAGACTTACTTCTGAGTAGACACGTGCAAAATTACACCAGAAGACAAGCAGTCCAGGGTTGCATTAGGGATGAGAGTCATTCAGACCACATTTTAATGCAAACTCCTGATTCGTGTTTCCCAAAGCAAGATGCGAGACGAAATGCAGCTCTTCTTGAAATTCCCACCCTCTATGAATTTTGTAAGGCAGTTTCCCAAGCATAAAATGCATATATTCAGGGAAAGGCTGCAGCGAAGTCTCTCACTGTGGGGGGATTAGGGTGTGCATAAGTGCAAAATGGATATTGTAGAGTTGGAAAAAGTTCAGAGAAGGATCTGGACAGAGGAAAGCTTTTCTCCTGCTCTCGTAACATTCATGGACGTCCATTGAAGTCGAGGCTGATGGGAATTGTGGTCCAAGAAATATATGGAGGGCACCAGCTTGGCAAAGGCTGCCCTGTTGTCTCTGGCTTGCTTTTTGCATTCTTGTACGTCTGTCCATTGTTAATTTTTGCTTTGATCTATGTGTGATGCACCGCTTTGAGGGCACAACATCGTTGCGTGATGCCTCGGCATTCCATATGAATTGGTGGTATATCCATTACTTTTTAAGGAAAGTTACAGGTAGGTAGCCGTGTTGGTCTGTCATAGTCAAAACAAAATAAAAAATAAAAAAATTCCTTCCAGTAGCACCTTAGAGACCGACTAAGTTTGTTCTTGGTATGAGCTTTCGTGTGCATGCACACTTCTTCAGATCAGTTGCACACGAAAGCTCATACCAAGAACAAACTTAGTTGGTCTCTAAGATGCTACTGAAGGAATTTATTTATTTATTTATTTATTTTTAAAGGAGAGTCAGTGAGGTCAAAAAATGGGAATAATTAATGAAAGTTTTTCAGTGCCTCTGAGCATGCACAGAACACCTAGCTTTCACATTCCGCCCTCTAGCCCCATGTGCATCAGGATTAGGGGAGGGTAGACTACCTGCACTGTATCATGTGAATTCTGGCCTACCCCAAGTCCTGAAACGAAGTCTTGCTGCTGTTTTCTTTGCAACCGGTTCTGCTCAGTTAAAGAAATAATAATGTGTAGCAAATAATTCAGTCCCCAACAGAAATAAGCCTGTATGGCCAATAATTCAGTCCCCAACTCGGCAGCCTCATCTCGCGCCACAAACGACCCATAAATTTTCCCCAAACTACAATGAAGAGTTGTCATTTCCGCGCCTCTCTTCTTTCCGTGGCATTGAGTTTTATGGGTCTCCTTCTGCTCTAAAATGCTACGAATACAAAGGACTCAAATGCTATCTAGCATGCTCAAGTGATTCCCAGAGCTTGTCTGATGAAGATCCTGATTCAGGGTAATCAACCCGTTCCAGGCTGCTGGGCGCGCCTGGCGATCTGGGGCTCATAACTGCTGTCAAAGTCCTCTTTCCTGCCTGTTTGGGCTCCCTCTCAACAGGCAGAAGGAAATACTACCCCACCTCTGCAAATGGTTTATGAGGGGGTTGGGGTTGGGTGGAGAGGCAGGCAGGGAGCACTCCTGTCATAGTCCTGAAATGCCAGCAACAGTGGTTACCAAGGGGAACCACTCCCAGGACACTCTATACAAGATCTCAAAGTAGCTGTCTTATTGCAAAGGAATTTCAGAAATAGACTGGAAAGAGAAGTTGCTGAATTGCAACTCATTACCAAGCTTAAAACCATGGAGAGACCTGGTCTGAACAAAGACATTGGATTCTTATCTCATTATACATGACAAAGCTATTTTTAACCTTCTCACCCCTTGCTTTTTCCTGTAAGACTAATTGCAGTCGTTAACAGTCGTCAACAGGTTTACCACAGCTATCAGCCTATCACCCATTCCCACCACCCCTCTGAGTAATATCCCTCCCCACCCTCTCACTATATATATACTATAAGGTCTGGTGACTTCTGTTTCAGTGTATCTGAAGAAGTGTGCATGCAACACGAAAGCTCATACCAAGAACAAACTTAGTTGGTCTCTAAGGTGCTACTGGAAGGAATTTTTTTATTTTGTTTCCCCCCAAAGTGGGTGTTACTGCCCCTCTGGGGGCGGGCGGGCGGGCGAGGGATAAACTGGGGGGCACTAGGAGGCAGCAGGATGTGTGAAGGACTATCAGACTTTGGAAAGCTGGATCAAGCCCATTTTGCTGAATTCATTAAACTAAATAGTTTTAACTGGGTTTTGCACAAATGTGCAACGGAAAGGCGACCATAGCATTTCGCAACAGGGTCATTCCATATCAAGTGATCCAACTTTTTTACCTCATGTCATCCAATTTTATTAATATCTTGTACACCTGTTGAATGATCAAAACTAAGTTTAAATCTAAAATCTTAGCTTTTTATCTTGTCCCGTTTTTGAGTTTTGAGGGTTTGAATTTTTTTTAAAAAGAGACAATTTTGGCCTTGTCGGGCGACACAAATGCCTTAAAAGCCCAGCCCAGCATTGAGATATGTCAAAACTGAAAACAATAATCTCTTCAGAACATTGTGGGCTTTAATATGATATGTCACAAGATGGACTTACTTTGAATTTTAAATTTAAGTTACGAAATTTAAAAAGTGATTACAAAATTATATAATTTTAAAAATTCAAAAAAAATGTATTGGTTATGTAATATTTCTAAGATCTACCTGCAGAATTTCATTTTGGGATCTCAATGGGAATCACATGGGGGGATATTTTGTACATACATGCCTGCCTTATTGGGTTCTGTTTAGGATAAATGGGTCTTCTTGGAGTAAAATATTACCGAAGAAACAAGACTTCCAACTATAAGATCAGGCATTTCTGTAGAAAGTTATATAATTAAAAGTTATCTGAAAAGCTAGTCAGGCTTTTCTTTTAAAAATGTGTTCCAAAGCAGATTGATAGCGTGCTAAATTTTTAGATTGAAACTTGGTTTTGACCATTTGACAAGTGTACAAAAATATTAAGAAAATTGGATGACACAAGGTAAAAAAGTTGGATCACTTGATCACCCAATAGTGTGTGCTTGACGATCCTGCAGTTGAGATGCCTGCTTTGCGGTGGTTGGAGGAGATTACCCTCAGGCCAGTGTGGTGTAGTGGTTAAGAGCGGTTGTCTCGTAATCTGGGGAATCGGGTTCGCATCTCCGCTCCTCCGCATGCAACTGCTGGGTGACCTTGGGCTAGTCACCCTTCTCTGAAGTCTCTCAGCCCCACTCACCTCACAGAGTGTTTGTTGTGGGGGAGGAAGGGAAAGGAGAATGGGAGCCGCTTTGAGACTCCTTCGGGTAGTGATAAAGCGGGATATCAAATCCAAACTCTTCTTCTTCATCATCATCTTCTTCTTCAGTTCTCCAATTCTAGGTTCTAGGATCTCCCTACTATGGATTGTGAGATATGAGTGAGGAAGGAACAGAGTCCAGGAGCTCCCATTGTGCCACGACTAACTCCTTCCTGCGCTTGCCAGCTAATGCTGACCGGGCAGGAATATTAATTGGTGGAAGTCTGCATCCCTATGCGCTTATGACACCCCCCCCCCCGGCTAATCTTGCTAATACAATAGATTGGATATTTGTCAGGTCTTCTGTTTCTGCTCAATGTTGTGGAAAACGCAAGCTGGCTTCTTTCTTGAAATTAAAGTACGGCTCAATTACCTATTGGCTTTGATTGCTAATGAGGTTACAAAAGAGGTGAATCCCGGGTTAATTAAAGAGGGGTGTGTGTGTGTGTGTGTGTGAGAGAGAGAGAGAGAGAGAGAGAGAGAGAGAGAGAAAAAGAATGAAAGAAAGAAAGAAAGAAAGAAAGAAAGAAAGAAAGAAAGAAAGAAAGAAAGAAAGAAAGAAAGAAATTTTTTTAAGTAAAGGTAATGGGACCCCTGACCATTCGGTCCAGTTGTGACAGACTCTGGGGTTGCAGCGCTCATCTCGCTTTATTGGCCGAGGGAGCCAGCGTACAGCTTCCGGGTCATGTGACCAGCATGACAAAGCCGCTTCTGGCGAACCAGAGCAGCGCACGGAAACGCCGTTTACCTTCCCGCCGGAGCGGTACCTATTTATCTACTTGCACTTTGACGTGCTTTCGAACTGCTAGGTTGGCAGGAGCAGGGACTGAGCAACGGGAGCTCACCTCATCGCTGGGATTCGAACCGCTGACCTTCTGATCGGCAAGCCCTAGGCTCTGTGGTTTAACCCACAGCGCCACCCACGCCCCATAAGTTTAAAGTACCCAGGTTAATGGCTTTGGCCATAGGTGAGTGAAGGCGTTGCAACAATACGAACAGAAAGCAAATGGGCATGATCCATACAAACACAAATCAAGAATGCCGTGCCTTTAAACAGTAAAGAAGCTTAAGATGACAGTTAAAACAGACTTTTTAATAGAATAAAATAAACCTATCTCCACCTTCCCTCTTCCCTGAGTTCTTATTTGCAGATTCTCCCCTTCTTCCTCTGCCTCCCTCCTTCTAACTTTGCTTCCAGGTTTCAAGTTCTCTCCTTTCTGAGCTCACAGAATCCAGGCTCCTGCAGACTCCAGCCTTGGGCTTTGAAGGGTGAAATCACAGAGAGGCATCCATCGCCTTGCATACCGTATCAGAGGGACAAACACCGCAAGGTTGTAGAAAGCTGCAAAATATCCGTCCGAATGCTAGCAAGCGTTTTGAAGTACTGCAATAGCTGCTGTCTCTGGATGGTGATGATAATGATGACGATTTCTAACCTGCCTTTCTGGCTTAGGACTCTCAAGGCACTTGGAAGTGAAAAAGAAAAATGTTAAAACAGAAAATTATTCTACATTTCCCTTGATAGCAATGCTTTCTCCCATCTCCACCCAAATTTTCTACTGTTTTAACTTAATTGTACAAGAAGCAGCCATCCGTATTCAGCAGTCCCCTCCAACAGAAGCACCAAATGTCTACTTAATTGCATTTAACTTTTTTAGTACGTTTCCGAGCACAATTCAAAATGTTGGTGCTGACCTTTAAAGCCCTAAATGGCCTCGGTCCTGTATACCTGAAGGAGCGTCTCCACCCCCAATCGTCCAGCCCGGACACTGAGATCCAGCGCCGAGGGCCTTCTGGCGGTTCCCTCACTGTGAGAAGCGACGTTATAGAGAACCAGGCAGAGGGCCTTCTCGGTGGTGGCGCCCGCCCTGTGGAACGCCCTTCCACCAGATGTCAAAGAGAAAAACAGACTTTTAGAAGACATCTGAAGGCAGCCCTGTTTAGGGAAGCTTTTAATGTTTAATAGATTAATGTATTTTAATATTCTGTTGGAAGCCAGAGTGGCTGGGGAAACTCAGCCTGATGGGAGGGGTATAAATAATAAATTATTATTATTATTATTATTATTATTATTAATTTCAGTTTTCAAGCAAAGGCATCATTCCTCAAGTTGCACCTCCTTTTAGCTGGCAGCCCCTGAGTGCTAGAACTCCCTCCCCTTTCAAGTTCACGATCCCATACCCTCCAACATTTCTCCGATGAAAATAGGGACATCCCATTCTATAATGATTATCTTACTATTTATACCCCACCCATCTTACTGGGTTGCCCCAGCCACTCTGGGCAGCTTCCAACATATATAAAAATATAATAAAGCATTAAATACTTAAAAGAATCTTCCCTATACAGCATTGCCTTCAGGCAGCTCGGGGGGTCAGATAACTCCATACCCTCCAGCATTTCTCCATTGAAAATAGGGATATCCCTGGAAAATAGGGACACTTGGAGGGTCTGCGATACCAGCTCTTGCTGAATGCCAAAGGAGCAAGCCTTTACCTTGGCCTTTAACACCTGGGGGGATGTTTTCAGAATGCGCCCTGTTCCTGGGACTGTAATTAAACTTTTTAAAATACTGAATTTTGATATACCGGTATATATTTAAATTTAAACAATTTACACACTGCTTAAGGACAGTCTTCTCCAAACAGCTTAAAGGTAAAGGGACTCCTGACCATTAGGTCCGGTCATGGACGACTCTGGGATTGCGTGCTCATCTCACTCTATAGGCTGAGGGAGCCGGCGTACAGCTTCTGGGTCATGTGGCCAGCATGACTAAGCCGCTTCTGGCGAACCAGAGCAGCGCACGGAAACGCAGTTTACCTTCCCGCCGGAGCGGTACCTATTTATCTACTTGCACTTTGAAGTGCTTTCGAACTGCTAGGTGGGCAGGAGCAGGGTTAGGGAGCTCACCCCGTTGCGGAGATTCGAACCGCCGACCTTCCGATCGGCAAGCCCTAGGCTCTGTGGTTTAACCCACAGCAGATGCAAAAAGTGAAAATTGGATGCTTCTGAATACCAGTTGCTGGAAATCAAAGGAAGGGAGAGCGATGCTCTTGTGCCCGGATCCCGCTTGCGGCTTTCCCCACAAACATCAGGATGGCCACTGTGAGAACAGGATGCTGGACTAGATGGGCCATCGGCCTGATCCAGCAAGCTATATGTCTGTTCCTGTTAACAATAAAATCTAAGGGCCATCAATGTGGGATGTAAACACTAGAGCAGTCAAGTGCAACAATGCTAGAGCAGATAGTGGAGATTGCCTCAGTCCTCCAGCCACAACTTCCTGGTCACATGGATTGAGACAATTTCCTCTTGCAACTAGATGTGGGAGTGGCTTCACCTGGGAAGGTAAGAACAAAGAACCCACAGGTCAGCGGCCATTCCATTCCACTCTCTCACTCGAACTGCGAGGAGGATGCTCAGTTGGCTTCCACCCAACTGGGGCCTAGTAGATTTCTCTCCCACAATGGGGAGATTCCAATTGTAAATATCTTTACTAAGAATAAGCCTGCCTTCTTTGGGATTTGTCTTGAGCTGGATATATGTGAGTAAACATTTTATATCTTTTTATAGAAGACGTGTGTTGTGTCTTATTTAAGAGGGACTAAGGGGAAATATAGTGATAAACCAGGAAACTAGATTAAGTTGATTCTAGCGAATCAAAGCAACTTCCGCTGTGTGTATTTTAAAAGGGAATGTACTCTGCTAGTTGAACTTGTTAGCACAAGTTAGGATGAGATATATTAAATTATAAATCTCCATCCACGTTCCAAAACATTCCCACAATCAAAGGTCTTGCTCTGGGTACCTGAGTCCCTGGTTTCCCTTTCTGCTTCCTCCATAACTTTCAGGCTGAGACCATTTCCCATCTCTGCTCAGTTTTTTCTCTTCCCACCTTCCTGCCTTTCAGTTGTTTTGGAGACGATAGAATAGAGTGTGACAATATTAAGACTGCTGGATCCTTCTTTTTTCGGAACTGCAAAAAAAAACAACACCAAACCAGACAGGAATAGCAGGGACCTTGACCATTCATTCATTCATTCATTCATTCATTCCATTTACATACCACCTTCCTCTTCCAAGGATCTCAAGGTGGCGTACATGTTTGTCCTTCCTATTTTATCCTCACGACAACCTTGTGAGGTAGGTGAGGCTAAGGGATGGTGACTGGCCCAAGGTCAACCAGTGAGTTCCATGGCTGAGTGGGGATTCGAACCCTGGTCTCCCAGGTTACAGTCCAACACTCTAACCATTATGCCACACTTCTTTGAAGTGTCAAGAAGCAACGGCTGAGCTGAAGACTACCGCACCACCATTCTTTAGGCCCAAAGTCAGAACCATCCCCTTAGGGCAGTGGTGGAGAGCCTTTTTCATCCTGAGGGCCGCATTCCCTTCCAGGCAACTTCCGAAGGGCCACATGTGAGTGGTGGCTGGAGCCAGAGGCTAAAGTGGGTGGAGCAAAGGTTGCCAATTTTCCCTTTGTACTGTCGGTTAGTTTCCACACATATCCCTCTCCATCCTCCATCCAGACTAGCAAGAATTCATGGCCGGGGGTTGGATTGGATGACCCTCTGGGTCCCTTCCAGCTCTATAATTTTATGATTCTATAATTTAAAGGTACATCCCCGCCACGCAAAAATGTGGAATGAGGAGTGGAAACTGTTCCAAGGGCCATATAGAGAAGCCCAGAGGGCCACATTCCCCCTCTTCCTTAGTGTTAGGTCTGACGGCAAGCCCATACTGATAGCAGGGATTTCTTAAAGTCACCCTTAGCACACTGTAGGTGGCCCAAGTTTTGTCGACTAGCAACTGGTACAGGGAGGTTATGTAGAGTAGCTGAGCAGGATCAGGGCTGGCTTCCAGGAAGGTGGGCCCAATACAGAGTAGATGGGTCCTTCTGAGCCCTGGGGTCCCAAGAACACTGGGTGCTGGCATCTGCTCCCAGATGAGTAGGACATCATCCTTCCACAAACTCCATTAGTGCAGGAGCTTAGCTGCAGGTACGGCTAAAATACTGCAGTTCTGGCCACCAGCTTCATATTTGGGATGGAAATTCGCCAATTCGCCAAAATGCATTCTCTCACCCAGCCCAGGTGAGGCTTTCTGGAGTCACAAGGACCACCTAAATCCCAAGAGGAAGCGGAAAGCATCCTTGTCGGAGGCAGATCTCCCTGTTTTGGTCTGCTTGAAAATCTCCCCGGAGCTAATATTGGGCCATAGTGAGAACAGGATGGCTTTGTGCTTGATGGGTCTGACTCAGCCAGGAGATCCTTCCTGTAATTCTCAGTGCAGAGAGAAAGGAGGAGTACGCGTGGCGAATGTTTCTCTACAAACCTGGGAAAACTCGCGGTTGCGATTGAGGCTTCTTGGGACCCCATCCACCCAAACTGCTTGACGAACTGACAGAGAGAGAACTTTCCGTTCTGAATATCCTAGAAATAACAACAACAACACCACTTAATGGCACTTCATATGCCCACACACAAGGACCCTGCAAGGTAGGCCAGCACTGTGACCCCTCATATTACAGAGGTGGGGTGTGTTTGTCTGACTCAGAGGGGGCTTCACCTGAGCACATGTTCATGGCAGAGGTCTGAGCCTGGGGAATCCTCATTTGTTATCTCCCGCTTGGACTACTGCAATGCGCTCTACGCGGGGCTACCTTTGAAGGTGACCTGGAAACTGCAACTAATCCAGAATGTGGCAGCTAGACTGGTGACTGGGAGTGGCCGCCGCATAACACCTGTCCTGAGAGAACTACATTGGCTCCCAGTACGTTTCCGTGCACAATTCAAAGTGTTGGTGCTGACCTTTAAAGCCCTAAACGGCCTCGGTCCAGTATACCTGAAGGAGCGTCTCCACCCCCATCGTTCAGCCCGGACTCTGAGGTCCAGCGCCGAGGGCCTTCTGGCGGTTCCCTCACTGCGAGAAGCAAAGCTCCAGGGAACCAGGCAGAGGGCCTTCTCGGTAGTGGCGCCCGCCCACCCTGTGGAACGCCCTCCCATCAGAGGTCAAGGAGATAAAGAATGACACAACTTTTAGAAGACAACAGAAGGCAGCCCTATTTAGGGAAGTTTTTAATCTGTGACATTTTGATGTATTTTAATGTTTGTTGGAAGCCGCCCAGAGTGGCTGAGGGGACCCGGCCAGATGGGCGGGGTAGAAATAATAAATTATTATTATTGTTGTTGTTGTTGTTGTTGTTGTTGTTGTTGTTGCCCAGCCTCTTAGCCACCAAATCTCTTTCTTCGTTGGCTATTCTCAGAGAAGGCTTGGTCCGAGTTCACACTGCTCCTTTAAAGCACATTCAAAGCAGATTTTTCACCCTCAAAGAGTTATGGGCGCTGTAGTTTGTCAAAGGTTGCTTGGAACTGCAGCTCTATGAGGGGTAAACTTCAGTGCCCAGAATCCTTTGAGGGAAAGGATGTGCTCTGATTTTTTTTTTTTAAAGTCCGACTTTTGACTAATCAAGACCATTGATTCCAAAGGGTCCACTTTACAACATACCCTACATTAATTCTATATGCTGTAAAAATATCTCAAGAATTTTTCCAATTTCCTTCCTCATGAAAAAGTCAACTGAAAAAAATTACCGGTAATTGCAAGGGTTTTTTTTGTACTAAAAAAATCTTAATAATCTGGATTGTTGATATTCAAGGCTTTGGCAAATTGCCCTTTTTGGAAAGATATTTCTTAAACTAAATGTATCTGAAGGGCAGATCTCAAATGACTTTAAATATATATATATGGCATGGTTTTATTTCTCATACAGATATTGCAGCGAACGTTCACTCATTGCCTCCAGTAAATGCAAATGTCTGGGTCATTTAGAACCTTTATTCTCAATACCGTAATAATGGAACTTACAAGTAGAGAACACTTTTATTTTTTTAAATAAATCTTTATTATTTGTAAAGGGAATATTTGCATGAGTCAATATTTTATTATCTCTTTGGAGCTGCATTGCAACTTTGTACTTTTGTCCTTCCGGGCTGTGATGCTTTTATGGTTTAAATTTTTGATTCTTTGCTCCCTCCCACTTTGTTATGCTTGCACTAGTTTTGTTAATAAATTAGTTAATTGATTTTTTTATTCTAGAACTAACTGACATTTATCGGTTCCACTTGCCTAGTCTTGTATTGTTTGCTATGTCACTAATTTTAAATTATGAAAATTATTTTTTCCAAAAATGGGGGGGGAGGGGGGGCAGGAGAGATTTTTGGAAAATATAGCAGTGGAAGATTTTCTAGAAAATGCCCCCTTTTTCCGCCACCAGCACTGGTTAAGTTTGCATTTTACATCTGCAAGGCTGCCAGCATCCACATCTGTGAATGTTGTCAGCTGTTACATTAGTGACAGCTGGATGATGGTCCGCCAAGGGTTTATTATCCCATTATACATGCCTTGGTAAAGATGAGAACATTGTAATGAACTCTACGTGGGACTACTCTTGAAGATCATTTGGAAAAATCATTGGGCCCTAAATGCAGTTATTAACTGGCGAAGGTCTCATGGGCCGTGTGACGCTGATGTTTAAAGAGATCTTGGCTGAGCTGTTTCTTTGTTTCCCTGCTAAATTCAGGGCCCTGCTGCTGAACTTTAAAGCCCAATACGTGTCATCGTATCACAGAATTGTAGAGTTGGAAGGGGCCCCCAAGGGTCATCTAGTCCAACCCACTGCAAGGCAGGAATCGGAGCGAAAGAATCCCTGTCAATTGGCCATCCAACCTCTGCTTTGAAACCTCTAATGAATTAAAGGTGATATGATAGCCATGTTCAAATATATAAAAGGATATCATATAGAGGAGGGAGAAAGGTTGTTTTCTGCTTCTCCAGAGAAGCGGACACGGAGCAATGGATTCAAACTACAAGAAAGAAGATTCCACCTAAACATTAGGAAGAACTTCCTGACAGTAAGAGCTGTTCGACAGTGGAATTTGCTGCCAAGGAGTGTGGTGGAGTCTCCTTCTTTGGAGGTCTTTAAGCAGAGGCTTGACTGCCACCTGTCAGGAATGCTTTGATGGTGTTTCCTGCTTGGCAGGGGGTTGGACTGGATGGCCCTTGGGGTCTCTTCCAACTCTATGATTCTATGATTCTATGATAAAGATACTTTAATCCTTCGTAGGATCCTTCCCACGCATTAAGATCTTTGAGTCTGGCCCTGCTGTGGCTGCTTTCCTTGTCTGAGTTGAGACCATCCATTTCATATCAGGGCCATTTGGGTGGTGGCACCACACTTGTGGAATGCTTTCACCTTTATGTTCCTAGGCACAATTTCTCCTCCATACTTTAATGGCTTGCCTTCTCGGTGGTGGTGCCCATCCTGCGAAATGCCCTCCCATCAGATGCCAAAAGAGATGAACAATTACATGGTGATCTATCATGCGTCCTCGTATATTTTGTTGGAAGCCACCCAGAGTGGCTGGGGCAAGCCAGTTAGATGGGTGGGGTACAAGATTATTATTATTATTATTATTATTATTATTATTATTATTATTACAGCTTCCTTCAGATCAGAAGCCATTGGCACAGGTGGCGCTGTGGGTTAAACCACAGAGCCTAGGGCTTGCTGATCAGAAGGTCGGCAGTTCGAATCCCCACGACGGGGTGAGCTCCCGTTGCTCAGTCCCTGCTCCTGCCCACCTAGCAGTTCGAAAGCACGTCAAAGTGCAAGTAGGTAAACAGGTACCGCTCTGGCGGGAAGGTAAACAGCGTTTCCGTGCGCTGCTCTGGTTCGCCAGAAGCGGCTTAGTCATGCTGGCCACATGACCCGGAAGCTGTACGCTGGCTCCCTTGGCCAATAATGCGAGATGAGCACCGCAACCCCAGAGTCGGTCACGACTGGACCAAATGGACCTTTACCTTTACCTAAAACAAGATTGGTATGGATAAAAATATATCCTCCCCAGTGCTTATCTAGGCTATACCTGCAGCAGTGAGGAGAGGAACTTGCTTAATACACCTTCCTCCAAATAGCTTTCTGACTATTGCACATAGCAGAACATAGACTGTAAATGCTATTAATGAATTTCTTAAGTTTGGGGACCCCTTTAACACAATATTGGAACAATAGACGCAAGCATGGTGGCGCTGTGGGTTAAACCACTGAGCCTACGGCTTGCCGATCAGAAGGTCGGCGGTTCGAATCCCCACGACGGGGTGAGCTCCCGTTGCTCTGTCCCTGCTCCTGCCCACCTAGCAGTTCAAAAGCACGTCAAAGTGCAAGTAGATAAATAGGAACCGCTCTGGCGGGAAGGTAAACGGCATTTCCGTGTGCAGCTCTGGTTCGCCAGAAGCGGCTTTGTCATGCTGGCCACATGACCTGGAAGCTGTACGCCGGCTCCCTAGGCCAATAAAGCGAGATCAGCGCAGCAACCCCAGAGTCGTCCGTGACTGGACCTAATGGTCAGGGGTCCCTTTACCTTTACCTAAGATGATTTTAAGGGACACGGGTGGCTCTGTGGTCTAAACCACTGAGCCTTGGGCTTGACGATGAAAAGGTCGGCTGTTCGAATCCCTGCGACGGGGTGAGCTCCCGTTGCTCGGTCCCAGCTCCTGCCCACCTAGCAGTTTGAAAGCACGTCAAAGTGCAAGTAGATAAATAGGAACCGCTCTGGCGGGAAGGTAAACAGCGTTTCCGTGCGCTGCTCTGGTTTGCCAGAAGCGGCTTTGTCATGCTGGCCACATGACCTGGAAGCTGTACGCCGGCTCCCTCAGCCAATAATGCGAGATGAGCGCCGCAACCCCAGAGTCGGACACGACTGGACCTAATGGTCAGGGGTCCCTTTACCTTTACTAGGCGCAAGCATAGTTATGTTAATTATGCTAAAATTAAGTCTCTTTCTTGGTTATTTACAAATTACAACCTTGGTTTCTCCTTTGTTTTTCAGATGGAGAGTGCAATCTTAGTCATCTTAGTGCAAAGTAAGGCTCATGGTGCTCAATGGGGCTTCCTCCCTAGTAAGTTGGTTTAGGATTGCAGCCCAGTACTTACTCTGTGTAAAACGTGTTGTCTCTGTGATTACTTTTCCTATCTGCACCTGGGTATTTTTGTATGTATAGGTGAAAATTTAATCTCCCTCCCCTCCTACAAAGTGGAAGGGTTCTGAGTCTGACGCAGGGTGGAAGTTCCCTCACCTGCCCCGATGCTTTCAGAACTGCCTCTTTGCTGCAACCAGGCACCCTTCAACTCTGGATGGAGACTAGGAAAGAAACTGAGCTGTCACACTAGAACGCCCACCTGGCCACACTAGAACGCCCACCTGGCCACACTAGAATGCCCAGGAGTCCAGTTCACACCGGGCCAGGTAGCCTCCACTTCCTCAAGTGCCTTAAAACAAAAAACACACACAAAAAAAACACAAAAAAACCCCAAGGGTGCCAAAAACTGACAAAAGTTCATCCAGCAAATTGGAGAAGAGCCTGTAAACACCCGTTGCTTCCAAGTCAGTGTGAGCACAACGTTTTTACCAGCAGACCGTTGTGTGAAGACATTTCAGTGGACTGTGAAGGATGATCTCTGGCTTAGAGGCAATGAGATCCCAAATTTCAGCACCTTGGACAGCTCTGCTGAATGACACTGCAAACAGGCTCAATGGCCCCTTTGTGTACGGTCAGCGTGAGTTGAATTAACCAGCATTTTGTCTCCAACTTCCAGTCCATATCGGCACCCTCAAAGCCCCCAGCCAACGCTCAATGAAGTAGCGGGAGGGAATATTTAAAGCAGCCTTTGGCCGGGATGGTTAGGAGATGTAGCCCAAAACTACTAAGCATAAGAACATAGGGAGAGCCTGCTGGAACAGGCCAATGGCCCATCGAGTCCGGCATCCTGTTCTCACAGTGGCCAACCAATGGGAAGCACACAAGCAGGATCTGGGCATGCCTCCCCCTCCTATGGTTTCCAGCAACTGGTATGCAGAAGCATTGCTGAATTGTAGGCAGAGCAGAGCCATCCTAGCTAGTAGCCATCGATTAATAATAATAATAATAATAATAATAATAATAATAATAATAATTTATTATTTATACCCCGCCCATCTGGTTGAGTTCCCCCCGCCACTCTGGGCGGCTCCCAATCAAGTGTTAAAAATAATGCAGCATTAAATCTTAAAAACTTCCCTAAACAGGGCTGCCTTCAGATGTCTTTTAAAAATAGGATGGCTGCTTATTGCCTTGACATCTGATGGGAGGGCGTTCCACAGGGCGGGTGCCACCACTGAGAAGGCCCTATGCCTGGTTCCCTGTAACCTCACTTCTCACAATGAGGGAACTGCCAGAAGGCCCTCGGCGCTGGACCTCAGTGTCTGGGCTGAACGATGGGGGTGGAGATGCTCCTTCAGGTATACAGGACCGAGGCCGATAGACCTTTCCTCCTCTGCGAATTTGCCCAATCCTTTTCTAAAAGCCACCCAAGTTGGTGGCCATCACTGCCTCTTGTGGCAGTGAGTTCCATAGTTTAGCTATGCACTGTGTGAACAAGTCCTTTTTTCTCTCTCTCAGAACACACTGAAATTCAATTAGCCACAGAGCCTTTGGGTGCGGATTGACTCGGTTTTATCCGGTGGTGATCTACCAGCAGGCGGGTGTAAAATATAAGACAGCTCTGTAAGGGTGTGAGGCTTTTTTTATATAAAAAAGGTCTCCCTACAACTTGGCTGCAGGTGAAGACTGTCTCAACAACCCCACCACAAGAGCGCTAAATAACATCGGAGCGTTTCTGCCCTCTGGTCCTCTCTACCAGCCTTCCCAAGAACATTTTATTACTTTTATTATTCCCTGGACTTCTGATTCCTCCTGAAGAAACCTTGGCAAGATAATAGCATCGTAGAATCATAGTTGGAGGGGAGCCCTCCCAAGGGTCATCTAGTCCAACCCCATGCTGCAATGATAACTAAAGACTCCCTGACAGATGGCCATCTGTCTTCTGCTTAAAAGCCTTCAGTGGATAATAGAATCTTAGAATTGTAGAGTTGGAGGGAACCCCAGTGGTCCTCTAGTCCAACCCTCTGCAATGCAGGAGTCACAGCTAAATAATCCTTGGTAGATGGCCATCCAACCTCTGTCTGAAAGGATGATATAGATGACCAGCTGACCAAGTGGTTAGAGCAGCCTTCCCCCTACCTGGTGCCACGCTCTCTGGTGGGAGTTGCAATCCAAGACATCTGGAGGGCACCAGGTTGGGGAAGGCTGAGTTAGAGACAGGAAGGGTAACGATTCAACATTAGAGGCACCTTGTTCCGTCCTCTTCTGGTCTTACTTGGGTGTCTTTGGCACTGTGGGAGTGCTCTCGTAGATCTCATAGCTCTCTGCCCTCACGTACAGATCCCTTAAGCTATATTGAAAGCGTCCGGCTGCCTGTATCGCTTCCTTCTCCTCTGTGGAATACTCTTCCTCTAAGATGATGCGGCTCTCAACAGGGTTTTTCTTTGCCTCCTTTTTCTCCTCTTTCTTCTTCTCCTCCTCCTCCTCCTCTTCCTCCTCCTCTTCTGGCTCCTCTGGAAGAGGAGAAACCTCCTGGAGTTCAGGGTGTAAGGGGGGAAAGGGCAGGAACTAGTCAGACGTAGCAGAAAAGTCTGCAGGGGCAGATACTATTATTATTATTATTATTATTATTATTATTTTTATTATTATTATTAAATGTGTTGGTTATTCACATTCCTCATGCAGGAGCCCAAGGCAGTAAACACACCATGATAAAACAACTCTTTAGTTGCACCATCTACTTCCCCCAAGCAGCTGGCTGTTGTATTGTTGCTTGCTGTCATCACCAAAGAATTGTAGAGTTGAAAGGTACCAAGGGGGTCTCCGAGGGCAGCTTCTTGCAATGCAGGAATCTTTTGGCTCGACACGGGGCTCGAACCCATGGCCCTCAGACTGAGAGTCTATTCCTCTACCAACTGAGCTGCCTCTCTCTCTCTCTCTCTCTCTCATTCATCCAGGAAATGAAATAAAAAGAAGGAAGGAAGGAAGGAAGGAAGGAAGGAAGGAAGGAAGGAAGGAAGGAAGGAGAAGGAAAAGAAAGAAAGGAAGGGAGGGAGGGAGGAAGGAAGGAGAAGAAAAAGGAAGGAAGGAAGGAAGGAAGGAAGGAAGGAAGGAAGGAAGGAGAAGAAAGAAAGAAAGAGAGAGAGAGAAAGGAAGGAAGGAAGAAAGAAAGAAAGAAAGAAAGAAAGAAAGAAAGAAAGAAAGAAAGAAAGAAAGAAAGAAAGAAAGAAAGAAAGGAGGCAGGGAGGAAGGAAGGAAGGAAAGAGAAGAAAAAGAAAGAAAGGAAGGAAGGAAGGAAGAAGAAAGAAAGAAAGAAAGAAAGAAAGAAAGAAAGAAAGAAAGAAAGAAAGAGAGAGAGAAAGAAAAGGAGGCAGGGAGGAAGGAAGGAAGGGAGGGAGGAAGGAAGGAAGGAAGGAAGGAAAGAAAGAAAGAAAGAAAGAAAGAAAGAAAGAAAGAAAGGGGAAGAGAAAGAAAGAAAGCAAGGAGGAAGGAAGGAAGGAAGGGAGGGAGGGAGGAAGGGAGGGAGGGAGGGAGGGAGGAAGGAAGGAAGGAAGGAAAGAAAGAAAGAAAGAAAGAAAGAAGGGGGAAGAGAAAGAAAGAAAGGAAGGAGGAAGGAAGGAAGGAAGGAAGGAAGGAAGGAAGGAAGGAAGGAAGGAAGGAAGGAAGGAAGGAAGGAAAGGCAAGAAAAGGACATATGAAAGGGGAAGAGGGAGAACATAACTAAAACTCCATGGTACCATGAGTAAATTAAAAGGAAAAACATAATAATTTACATTGTCATTCCTTGTGAGCCTTTTCCCACCTGGCCTGGGAGAGCCAGACGTTGGCAGGATTGGCAGCGGCAGCAGCAGCTAGAGTCTAATGTTTTGTTCTCTTGCTAGGGTGCCTCCAACTCCCCTCACCCATTTCTGGCACAAAAACGCCCCCCTGCGAAGTCTTGCTCATACTCACAGCTTCGTCGTCGCTTGGGAAGATTCGGATGCTGAGGTTCTCCACCACGGAGGAGGATTTGGGGTGTGGTTTCAGGTAGCAAGGAGGCGGGTGCTGGAGAAGGTAGACCAGGGAGAGCCAGCGGTCAAAGACGGCCTCCTCTTCCTCGTTGGTCGCGTGAAACCGAAGGTAATAAGTGCGCCCATTGATCAGCTTGATCTTGATGATCCGCTTCTCCGGGTCGTGAATGGAGATGCGTACGTATTTCAGAGGGATGAGCCTGCGGTGCAGAAACAGAATATTCAGGGCAAGTCAGCAGAAGGATGCAGGGAGCCACGGCCTTGTACCTAAGCCAAGAGGACCGATCCATCTAGCTTATCAAGACAGATAAAAGAAAGCCCTTCTTGCAGGGCATACTTAACCTGTGGAACTCTCTCACACAGGAGGCAGTGATCGCCACCAGCTTGGATGGCTTTAAAAGAGGAATACACAAATTCATAGAGGAGAGGGCTATTGTTGCCAACTAAGCCAGGGTGGCTCTGCTCTGCTGATTTGAACATAGCGGTTCTGCAGCCAGGGCCAACATTGGGCAGAGTAAGGTAGCTGCTCCAGGAGGCTGGTGCAAAGCAGAGTCGCTGAGGTGTTGGAGGACAGAGCATAATGCAGGGGTAGGCAACTTAAGGCCCGTGGGCCGGATGAGACCCAATCGCCTTCTCAATCCGGTCCGCAGACAGTCCAGGAATCAGCGTGTTTTTACGTGAATAGAATTTGTCCTTTTATTTAAAATGCATCTCTGGGTTATTTGTGGGGCATAGGAATTCGTTCATCCCCCGCCCCCAAAAAATATAGTCCGGCCCCCCACAAGGTCTGAGGGACGGTGGACCGGCCCACGGCTGAAAAAGGTTGCTGACCCCTGGCATAATGTGTCACTTTGGCTGCCTGGCACCCCCTAAATTAGCCACTGTTCTCAGGTAATCTTCAACTATTTAAAGGGATGTCATGTGAAAGATGGAGCAAGCTGGTTTTCTCCTGCTCTCGAACCCATGGCTTCAAGTTACAAGAAAGGAGATTCCGACTAAACATCAGGAAGAACTTTCTGACGGTAAGAGCTGACTCCCACGAGAGGTGGTAGACTCTCCTTCCTTGGAGGTTTTTAAGCAGAGGTTGGATGGCCATCTGTCATGGATGCTTTAGCCGAGATTCCTGCCTTGCAGGGGGTTGGACTGGATGACCCTGGGGGGTCCCTTCCGACTCTACAGTTCTATGAGGTGCCGTCCAGTTGGCTTCTGTATGTGGAATGGGGAGGTGCACCTTCTTTAATGCTGGTAGTGTAACATCTAGAGTAGCTGGGGCGGCTCAGTCGGTAGAGCATGAGACTCGTAATCTCAGGATCATGAGTTTGAGCCTAACGCTGGGCGGAAGATTCCTGCATTGCAGGGGGTTGGACTAGATGACCCTTGTGGTCCTTTTCAGCTCTACAATTCTGTCGTTCAAGACCCATCCAGAGTCTTGGACAGAGGCCTTTTTCATTCATAGTAACCCAACCTGGAGATGCCAGGATTAAACCTTTGGCATGCAAAGGAATGTGTCTCATCACTGAGGTACAGTCCTTCTGCAAAAGAGGTGGTCCCCAGCATACCTTACAAATGCCTTGCGTATCCTTGGTGGCTCAGTCAGCACTAGGCATTTAAAGCAATATGGTATCACTTTAAGCAGTCATGGCTTCCCTCCCCAAGTATCCTGGGAACTGCAGTTTGTTACGGTTGCATCTGGGCACCCTCTATTCCCCTCCCAGAGCTACAACTTCCAGAGTTCCCTGGGAAGAGGGATTGACTGTTTAACTACTGGGAATTATAGCTTGGAGAGGGGAAGAGGAGCCTCCTAACAGCTTTCAGCACCCTTCACAAACTACAGCTCCCAGGATGCTAGAGCTTTATTTTATCACTGTAGAGGAGGGCAACCAAAATGGTCAAAGGCCTGGAAACGATGCCTTATGAGGAACGGCTTAGGGAGCTGGGTATGTTTAGCCTGGAGAAGAGAAGGTTAAGGGGTGATATGAT
Source organism: Darevskia armeniaca (assembly GCA_034641395.1). NCBI lineage: Eukaryota > Metazoa > Chordata > Lepidosauria > Squamata > Lacertidae > Darevskia > Darevskia armeniaca. The sequence goes on along the minus strand of JAWWNF010000335.1, from coordinate 784,127 downwards.
AGCCATGTTCAAATATATAAAAGGATGTCATATAGAGGAGGGAGAAAGGTTGTTTTTTGCTGCTCCAGAGAAGCGGACACGGAGCAATGGATTCGCCAGAACTACAAGAAAGAAGATTCCACCTAAACATTAGGAAGAACTTCCTGACAGTAAGAGCTGTTCGACAGTGGAATTTGCTGCCAAGGAGTGTGGTGGAGTCTCCTTCTTTGGAGGTCTTTAAGCAGAGGCTTGACAGCCACCTGTCAGGAAGGCTTTGATGGTGTTTCCTGCTTGGCAGGGGGTTGGACTGGATGGCCTTTGGGGTCTCTTCCAACTCTAGGATTCTATGATTCTATGATTCTATTCTAGTCTTGCCCACTTCAATCCGGCCGCGACTAAACGGAAAGGGCACCTTCAGAATACTAGTATCCTTTATTGCCATTACTAAAATCCCAAAGTGCAGCAACAGGGTATTACATCATACCACAAACAAAGCAAACAAACAATAAATAAGAAGAAAAAGCAGTGACGCACCAGTATAACGCGAGACATCCCTATTTCCAAGCTGAAGTGGATGGATGGCAGAGCACCTAACCCCAAAACGCAGGAAATAAAACCCCACCAAATGACACAAAATACATTGCCGAAGAATGGATGCTTTTGAATTCTGGTGCTGGAGGAGACTCTTGAGAGTCCCATGGACTGCAAGAAGATCAAACCTATCCATTCTGAAGGAAATCAGCCCTGAGTGCTCACTGGAAGGACAGATCCTGAAGCTGAGGCTCCAATACTTTGGCCACCTCATGAGAAGAGAAGACTCCCTGGAAAAGACCCTGATGTTGGGAAAGATGGAGGGCACAAGGAGAAGGGGACGGCAGAGGACGAGATGGTTGGACAGTGTTCTGGAAGCTACCAACATGAGTCTGACCAAACTGTGGGAGGCAGTGGAAGACAGGAGTGCCTGGCGTGCTCTGGTCCATGGGGTCATGAAGAGTTGGACACGACTAAATGACTAAACAATAACAACAACAACACAGCAGTACTTGGACGTAATGCCTTAACTTACCTGGTGAGCATTGGTTCCTCCTCCTCCTCAGAGGAGACTTGGCCAGCAACAACAGGGCGAGCAATAAACATCAGGGTTGGTAGTGGCAGCTTGATGTTGGTGGAGGCAATACCAATGATGGCCTCGTTGCACTGGTTGTGCATGAAGATTTGCCGGCCGCTTTTTGTCACCTGGGGTAGCAGAAACCAAGAGTAACTGTTGGAGAAGGTCATGCAAAAAACAAAACAAATCCTAGATTAGACTAGGAGGTTGACCTGTCAGGGACTGGCTGGATGACAAGGAAGCAGCTGGGGAAACCCCTAGGGAAGCTTCACAAGAAGCTCAGATCCCAGGGTGTAGGGTGTGGTGGTGGGACACTGAGGACACGTCAGACAGGGAAGGAAGGGAGGAATGGTTGGGTGCTGAAGAGGCAACAGGCTTTCGTGAGCAAGAGGAGCCAGGTGCAGAAAGCAGTTCAGATTCAGCAGATGAAGCAGAGGCGGAGGGGACACAGGCTGCTTGCCGCTCCTACTGTATTAAGCTCCCCTTGTCTCCAAGGACATGGAGGTCTTTGTAGCAGAACAAAGAACATACACCCCACATAGTTTGAGGCTGTTTGGAAAACATCCGGCTGGGGAGGAGACTTAGAGGAAAGTAGAAGGCAAAGACCTTCAGTCCTGGCAACTGCTTCATAGGGGCCAGTCCTGTCTGTAGCCATTGCTACCTTGTACACTGTTTCCTTGAATAAAGAGTTAACCTTTCTGCTCGTCACTGCGTCTTCGGTGATGACCTGCATCTGAACCAGCCCTGACATAATTTCTGGGTCAACCTTGTCACTTCCATCCTCAGGAGAGACACTCTTAGTGCCATAGTCTCCCAAGGCTTCTGTTACATCTCATTTCCCTTTATTGTCCTAGAATCGTAGAACTGTAGCGTTGAGAGGGACCCAAAGGGTCATCCAGTCCAGCCCCCTGCAACTTGCTCTGACAAGCTATAGGAACAGAGGAAGCTGGCCATTTGTCCATCTAGCACAGTATTGTCTACACTGACTGGCAGCAGCTCTCCAGCCTGTCCCTGCCCTACCTGGAGATGACCGAACCGGGTACCTTCTGCATGCAGGACAGATGTTCTGCCAGATGCTGGGCTCCAGAGCTTGTTGAGGTCACTGTAGGTCACCTCTCTTCAGTTCCATTTACCTGGGAAAAGCTGCTCTCGAACATGGCAACAGACCGAAAGTTCGGGTATTCTCCTTTCCCGAGGTATTTCTGCAAAACTGTCTCAATCGGGGACTGGGTCAGAGAAGAGAAGTCGATGTTTTCATGTGGGCTGTGGAAGAGCTTCAGGATGCGGCCACCTGCGAGGGAGATTCCACAGCCTCAGCATTACATGCAAAATAGTGCCGTTTTCTAGCAGCAAGGAGAAGCTAGACGTCCTGTCCCTACACTCTTAACAGGAATCTATGGCCTCTAGAGGTTGCGGGACTCCAATGCCCATCAGCCCAAGTCAGCATGGCCCATGTTCAGGGATGATGGGTGTTGTAGTCCAACAGCAGGCGGAGGGCACCAGGCTGAGGAAGGCTGAAGTCAAGGAAATAAGCAGCTATCCTATTTTTAAAAGACATCTGAAGGCAGCCCTGTTTAGGGAAGTTTTTAATATTTAATGCTATATTGTTTTTAACACTCGATTGGGAGCTGCCCAGAGTGGCTGGGGAAACTCAGCCAGATGGGAGGGGTACAAATAAATTATTATTATTATTATTATTATTATTATTATTATTATGGCTTCGTTTTTGTGACTTGTTTTTGTGACTGTGTGGAACCCAGTTCAGCTACTGATTGTGTGACTGCAGAAATGGATAAAAGCCCCCTATCCAAACAATGACTATCATCAGTGCACGTAATAATTTTTTTAATTTTTTTATCATCTACAATATTGTTTTATTTATAGTACAGCACATTAATTATTGCTTTCATTTTATGGATCGATGGTCTTGTTAGATAGTAAAATTCATGTTTAATTGCTGTTTTAGGGGTTGTTTTTAAAAGTCTGGAACGGATTAATCCATTTTGCATTACTTTCTATGGGAAAGCGTGCCTTGGTTTTAGAGCGCTTTGGTTTTGGAACGGACTTCCGGAACGGATTAAGTTTGAGAACCAAGGTACCACTGTATAAGGCATCTTCCTAGGATGATAACAATTCATGCACATGATGTATCAGGCTCCTAGTCCACGAAAGCTTAAGCTATAATCAATCTGTTTGTGATGAAGGTGCTCCGAGACTCTTGGGCGTTTGTTGCTTTTGTTTTGCAGAGACAGACTTGGCAAGGCTGCTCCTCTGGTCGATGAAATATTTGAAGTGTCTAGCAGCCAACAAATAAAGCATGAATTCAGCCTCGCCATTTGTAACGGTGACATTTCCTATCAACACCTGTCCTCACACTACAAAGGGAGGAGGGAGAGAGATTTGGAGATAGGATGTATGGATTCAACCGCACAGCATCCGTTCTGGACCGTGTAGGGCCGCTTTATCACTACCTGAAGGAGTCTCAAAGCGGCTCACATTCTCCTTTCCCTTCCTCCCCCACAACAAACACTTTGTGAGGTGAGTGGGGCTGAGAGACTTCAGAGAAGTGGGACTAGCCCAAGGTCACCCAGCAGCTGCATGGGGAGGAGCGGAGATGCAAACCCGGTTCACCAGATTACGAGTCTACCGCTCTCAGCCACTACACCACACTGGCTCTCATACCTGGAGGATGTAAAGTCTCTCCCTGCTTGGAATAAATCCAGCTCCCCAGAATTCTCTTTAGCTCCACGGTTAGGGACAAGACCCCTTCTTTTCCCCCTTTTCTTTTGATGCCATTTCTTCTCTTGGACTGCACTGCTGGCTCTCTGCCAGCAGCACATGGTCCCATGAGAGGCAGTGTGGTGTAGTGGTTAAGAGCGGTAGACTCGTAATCTGGGGAACCGGGTTTGCTTCCCTGCTCCTCCACACGCAGCTGCTGAGTGACCTTGGGCTAGTCACACTTCTCTGAAGTCTCTCAGCCCCACTCACCTCACAGAGTGTTTGTTGTGGGGGAGGAAGGAAAAGGAGAATGTGAGCCGCTTTGAGACTCCTTCGGGTAGTGATAAAGCGGGGTATCAAATCCAAACTCTTCTTCTTCATCCTTACAAGGATGTAAGCTACACTGTATCTGTAACTACAAGCTAAAGCAGGCATATGCAACCTTGGCTCTCCAGATGTTTTGAGACTACAATTCCCATCATCCCTGACCACTGGTCCTGTTAGCTAGGGATGATGGGAGTTGTAGTCCCAAAACATCTGGAGACCCAAGGTTGCCTATGCCTGAGCTAAAGCCTGCCTTCAGGGATCCAACTGTGAACTGAATGTGAGTAAACTTTTCATTCCTTATCAGGAAGACTCTTGTGTCTTTATTCTTTTAGGAGGGAATCAAAGGGGTCTTACGAGGAATACACTCCAATCTGGGCATGCCAGATTGGATTGCTTAACTCAAGAGATTCAAACATATCTACCAACTAGCTTCCTGCTATATATATATGTCACTCTGCTGCTGATTCACAAGTGTGAGTTAGGAAGGATACTATTAAATCAATATACCCTCTCCTAGTATCTACTGTACAACATTCCCAGAGATCCATGGCTGCTAGCCAGGATAACTGTGCTCTGGCTCCACAGTTGGAGGATAGCAATGTTTCTGAATACCAGCTGGAAACCACAGGAGGGGAGAGTTGCTCCTTTGCTAGGCTCCCACTTGCAGACTTCCCACAGGCATTGTGAGAAGAGGATGCTGGACTAAATGGGCTCCCATTGGCCTAATCCAGCAGGCTCTTATTTCATGTGCATGTTCTTAGGTACAGAGCACCTTGACTCACCTCCATGGCCTTGGAGATATGCCCATTTCCCCTTTTGATCTTCTCTGTCTGACGTAGGCGATTTTGGCCGGCTGTTTTCTCCCTTTTGAAAGCCTGGTATCCTGGACAAAATTGACATCTGCACAATAGACAGGTCAGAAGTGTTGAAGTTTTGGGGATTTTCGTGCGCTGACCTGGGTGTGACTTGACTATGGCAGCTCATTTCTTTCATCCTCCTAAGGAATGTTTCTACTTTGTCGCTTCCCTTGCTTCCCTCAATGGGTGGCAAAGGGTTGATTAACAACAACAACAACAACAACAGCTTTTGTTGGAAGCCGCCCAGAGTGGCTGGGGAAACCCCGCTAGATGGGCGGGGTATAAATAATAAATTGTTGTTGTTGTTGCTGCTGCTGCTGCTGCTGTTGTCCCTTGAAATTGGTTGCCTTGCTCTCCCTTGCGCAAGGAGTGACATATTGCTGCATATTGCCGGGTCAAAATCGTTATCACGGTGTGATTTCAAAACCGATTTTGGCCAATATATTGAAAAACTGCACAGTGCTAAACCAGGCCCACGTTCTCTTCTGAGCAGGGGCCACAGGCAAAAGCAATGCTTATTTTGAATTTACTTTTATGATGTTCTGTGTTTGGCTGTCTATATCGTACGCCATGTGAGTCGGTGGCATATGAATGCCTGTTTCAAACAATAAATAAAAGTGGGTTTGTGATCTCACCATGCAAAAATGACAAAAACTTAGTTGTGGGAGGAGGGAAGGCAAGGGATGGGGCCGCGGACCCCCTGGGTGTGTTCTGCGGACCCCCTGGGGTCCCCGGACCCCTAACTGGGAACCACTGGATTAGAGGATTGTAGCTGGAACTTCTGTGCGCTTGCTGAGAAGGAAGATCCACACGATTGCAACCTTACAGGATTACAGTCAGAAACTACTCAGCGGCACTTGGAAGTAAGTGGCTGGCTGTTTGCAGTTCAGTCTGCTAATTAAGTAGCTAATTGAAGTGTGTGAGATGTGGAAACCTCATTCTAGAAAGCAATTAATTACGGCTGAGAGCCAACGGATCAAGGGAAAGGACTTGTGGGGCAGGATGTGAAATAGTTTGAAATGGGAAATGGGAAACATGCCAGGGAGAAAGGAGGTTTGCCCCAAACAGGAATGTTGGAGAATTCTGATGGAAACGGAAATGGACAATCTTCACTTATTTGTCCCACGTCCAGAATGGGAACCCAGCCAATGAATGCGAACTGCATTTGCTGTCTCTGCTGCTTTCAGTCTGTAAATGATAAGTAATTGATTACATGCCCCCCTCGTTTGCATTGAGTGAGGGGGACTAACGTAATGGCAACCTAGTTTACATAATTTGTCTAATTAATTACATAAGTTATATAATTTCACCGCAGCAGGCAGCAATATTAATAATGTAGTTTTTGGTGGAAAGTGACCTGCAGTGGAATGGAAACAGCGATGCATGTGTCAAATATAGGGCAGAACAGAAAACAAAGCCTTCTTAACATCTCTACCCGCAACACATCTTCCACTTCCCCCCAGGGACAGCTCCTCCCACTGTGCCTTTTCCTACCCGCCTCTGCAAAGCAGTTATGCTGCTATTCTGCACTTTCCCTTCTTAATGAAGAAGCAGAAGCAGTGAGAAAATAAAATATAAAAACAGTTTCCCCACTGAAGTGCAAGAGTGCTACCATCTTTGTTCAGAGATTCCTACTTATTTTCATTTTCATATAATATCTGAATTACAGCATATTCCACAGCAATATGAATTATAACTCCAGATAGTTTATTTCTCTTTACCTCCAATTATACCCTTAATCTGTGTTTCTGAATTTGTACTCATATTTATTCCCAATAATTCTATTTCCCCTGTATTAAACTTATATCCTGCCAGGGGCCCCACAGATATAAAAGAGTTGTTCTGTTCTCCCCCCCCATCACTTTTATTCACTATAACCTCGTTTCCTCTTATTTTGATTGCTATGAGTTTTAATACAATACAATAATACAGTAATATAATAATTTATTTATACCCCGCCCATCTAGCTGGGTTTCCCCAGCCACTCTGGGTGGCTTCCAGCAAAATATTAAAATTCAATAATTCATCAAATATTAAAAGCTTCCCTAAACAGGGCTGCCTTCAGGTGTCTTCTAAAAGTCAGATAGTTGTTTATTTCTTTGACCTCTGCTGTGAGGGCGTTTCACAGGGCGGGTGCCACCACCAAGAAGGCCCTCTGCCTGGTTCCCTGTAGCTTTGCTTCTCGCAGTGAGGGAACCACCAGAAGGCCCTCGGCGCTGGATCTCAGTGTCCGGGCAGAATGATGGGGGTAGAGACGCTCCTTCAGGTCTACTGGGCCGAGGCCGTTTAGGGCTTTCAAGGTCAGCACCAACACTTTGAATTGTGCTCGGAAACGTACTGGGAGCCAATGTAGGTCTTTCAAGACCGGTGTTATATGGTCTCAGTGGCCGCTCCCAGTCACCAGCCTAGCTGCCGCATTCTGGATTAGTTGCAGTTTTCGGGTCACCTTCAAAGGTAGCCCCACGTAGAGCGCATTGCAGTAGTCCAAGCGGGAGATAACTAGAGCATGCATGCACCACTCTGGTGAGACAGTTCGCGGGCAGGTAGGGTCTCAGCCTGCGCACCAGATGGAGCTGGTAGACAGCTGCCCTGGACACAGAAACACTAATGACCTCTTAGGCTTCCTCCACGTGAAAAGGAGTTCACTTTTTGAATAATAAGAATGATATGTCATGGGTGGGGGGGATCAGGATTTTAGAGATGGGGCACGGCCAAAAAAAGGTTGGGAACCACTGGTTCAGAGGCAGAGGACCTCGGAATGCCAGTTGGTATGGGACAAACAGCAGGAAAGTATATTTTCCTTTGGGCTTCCGAGAGGCATGAAAAAAGAAGAGTTTGGATTTGATATCCTGCTTTATCACTACCCGAAGGAGTCTCCAAGCGGCTCACATTCTCCTTTCCCTTCCTCCCCCACAACATACACTCTGTGAGGTGAGTGGGGCTGAGAGACTTCAGAGAAGTGGGACTAGCCCAAGGTCACCCAGCAGCTGCATGTGGAGGAGCGGAGACGCGAACCCGGTTCACCAGATTACGAGTCTACCACTCTTAACCACTACACCACACTGGCTCTCATACCTGGAGGATGTAAAGTCTCTCCCTGCTTGGAATAAATCCAGCTCCCCAGAATTCTCTTTAGCTCCACGGTTAGGGACAAGACCAAGTTACTGGGATGCCTTGAAGGGTCGGCTCTTCCTAGATCTGCACCAGGCGAGCTGAACTGCGTCCAGCCCAGACAAGGGGGTGGTGGGCTTCATTTCTCCCCAGCCGCTCCTGCACCACCATTGTGATGTCACAATCCCACCGTCGCATCGCATCACCGTAGCATGTACTGGCTCCACGTGACATTTCCTCTTGCCCTGGGTAGCAGCTGTCAGGGAACACTGGTTGGAGGTAGTAGTTAGGGAACCCCCAACTAGGGAACCCCCAGAGGAGGAAGGCTCAGGGCCAGGGAGTTGGTGGTGGGGCGCCAAGGAGAGGTCAGAGGAGAGGACCGGGAGGAGGGGCTGGATGCTGAAGGGGCAACAGGGTTTGGTGGGCAGGGAGAGTCGGTGACAGGGAGCAGTTCAGACTCTGAGACTGAAGCAGATGGGTGTGTGTGTCAAGAGGCTGCTGAATAATCCCAGAAGTCTCCCTTTACGGCTGCGACAAGCTCCTCTCTCCCTGGTCTCCAAGAAGATAATGAGGAGGGCAGGACAAATGCATCAGAGGTGCACAAATGCAGTTTGAGACTGCTTGGGAAACACATCTGGGAGAGGTGGACCCTTAGAAAGGGTGGAAGGCAGGGACCTTCAGTCCTGGGAACTGCCCCATAGGGACAAGACATACTGGGTAGTGTTGCTGAGTTGCATGCCGTTTCCTTGAATAAAGAGTGAACTTCACTGACAGTGGAACCCTCCTCCTTTCATGCTGGCCTGCTTCTGACTCCAGCCCTGACAGCAGCTATGCAGGGGTCAGCAAACTTACCGTGCTCGGGTCTCCAGCGCCAATCATGCGGTTGGTCGGCGGGCGGGGCGCCCATATGTGGGTGCATGCGCACAAACTATTTCCGGTGCTCCTCTGGTGGGCAGCCGCGCTCAGGGGCGGAGCAAGGGTGGGGCGTTGGGGCGGGCCGCCCCGGGTTCCACCCTCTAGAGGGTGACACTCTGGGCGCCCCACCCCGGGGCCCGCCTGCCGGTGGTGCGTGCTGCTCTGCAACGCAGCACACCGCCGGGCCCTGAGCAAGCAGCGGAGCGAGGCAGCCCGCCCTGCAGCCTGCCCGCCAGTGGCACGTGCACGCAGAGTGAAGTCACGCCCCCGGGTGCTCCCGGGAGGCCAAGCGGCTTCCTCCGCCACTGGCCGCGCTGCGCTGAGCCGCGCCACACCACGCCGGTAAGAACGGACGGCAGCAGTGGGCGGTGGGGGTCGCCGTGGGTCGGATAAATGAGTCCCTCGGGCCAGTTTGGAGACCTCTGAGTTATAGGAAGAGGAGGCAGCAGGACACCCAGCTGGCTTTGAGGGTGTTGTCCACACCAGGGAAAGTGCAGCTTTTGGGTTAGGAGTGGCAAAGGAGTCCCTCCTACTCACATCCATGTCCTGAAACCAGCAATGGGCTGGATTCTGAAAACAGGCTGGAACTGAATCCAGATGAAACTGGCTTGCCGTAGGTTGTGTGTGTGTTTCAGAGTTTGATTTAGGTTGCATTTCTCCTTAAGGGCGAGGAGTGAAGCAGGGGCTGCTCCAAAATGCCCAGGTGGGGGCATCTGCTAGGAGCACTTTGTGGAAGCAGAATGCATGGGTCTGGGGTCTGCAGGGACCTTGCGCTGTTAAGAGCCCCAAGCCTGTTTCTGTCTCAAGGCCACATCTCCCTTAGAGTGGGGAAAGAGTGTCAGCATGAAGGCAGGTGAAAAGGTGACAGAGTGGAGGAAGCATGGAACATTTGAGGATTTTGACCAGCAATGCTGGTTTCCTTCATGTTCCCTGCAAAGCAAATCTCCTGTTTTTCTTCTTAACATGGTTGCAATAACTTTGTCACACTTATAAAAGCCCACCAGATGCTTGTGAGAAACTTTCAAACACAAGAGCACTCTCCCACTCCTTTGGTTTCCAGAAACTCATATTCAGAAGCATTGCTGTACCCAGCACCTTGAGCGGCTTAACAACCTTCCTTCCTTCCTTCCTTCCTTCCTTCCTTCCTTCCTTCCTTCCTTCCTTCCTTCCTTCCTTCCTTTCTTTCTTTCTTTCCTTGATAGCTCAGTTGATTAGACCATGGTGCTGATAATGCCAAGTTTGCAGGTTTGATCCCTGTATGGGACAGTTGCATATTCCTGCATTGCAGGGAGATGGACTAAGATGATCCTCAGAGTCCCTTCCTTCCTTCCTTCCTTCCTTCCTTCCTTCCTTCCTTCCTTCCTTCCTTCCTTCCTTCCTTCCTTCTTTCCTTGCTTGCTTGCTTCCTTCCTTCCTTCCTTCCTGGAAAGGTTTCTCTCCTCTCTCTCTTTCTCTCTCTCTCTCTCTCTCTCTCTCTCTCTCTCTAAGACTAACTCCTACATTAAAAGGTAAAGGTAGCCGCCCAGAGTGGCTGGGGGGACCCGGCCAGATGGGTGGGGTACAAATAATAAATTATTATTATTATTATTATTATTATTATTATTACCCCTGACCGTTAGGTCCAGTCACGGACGACTCTGGGGTTCACGCTCATCTCGCTCTATAGGCCGAGGGAGCCGGCGTTTGTCCGCAGAGAGCTTCCAGGTCATGTGGCCAGCATGACTAAGCCGCTTCTGGCGAACCAGAGCAGCGCACGGAAACGCTGTTTATCTTCCCGCCAGAGCGGTACCTATTTATCTACTTGCACTTTGACGTGATTTCAAACTGCTAGGTTGGCAGGAGCTGGGACCGAGCAATGGGAGTTCACCTCATCACTGGGATTCGAACCGCCGACCTTCTGATCGGCAAGCCCTAGGCTCTGTGGTTTAGACCACAGCTCCACCTGCGTCCCTAAACTCCGACATTACTGGATAGATAATATGACTTTCCTTCTTCCAACAAACCTCAATTGAGGATGATTAACTTGTCTTGTTATTATCATCCCACAATGTCAGCCTGCAGGAGAGAACTTCTAATAAACGTCTGAGATGAGCGCTCTGTTGCTGATGGCACTGTCAATTCCCCCCCACCCCCAGATGGGTTCCTTCAACTTATTTTGTGCTTCTCCTGTCTTATGTAATTGGGAGAGGTGTGTGAAATCATGAACAGAGGCAGCTACTCTTCCAGGACCAAAAGATACTGTCAGGAGGAGCTGATTGTGGAGTGTGGCATAGTGGTTAGAGTGTTGGACTAGCACAGGGGTCAGCAAACTTACCGTGCCTCGGGCCGGTGTCTCCAGCGCCGATCGCATGGCGGGCCGGGGGGGGGGAGCTCGCATCCATACGCGTGTGCACACGCTATTTCCGGCGCACTTCTGGGTTGCAGGAGCACCGGAAATAGCTTGTGCGCATGTGCGCGGGCCTCCTCTGACCCGGATGTGCACCAGAAATAATGCTTGCACATGTGCACAAGCTTTTTCCGGTGCTCCTCCGACCCGGAAGTGGGCAGCCGTGCCATGCTGGTAAGAGCGGGCAGCGGCAGCGGGCAGTGGGGGTTGCCGGGAGCCGGATAAATGAGCCCCCCGGGCCGTAGTTTGGAGACCTCTGGACTAGCATGTGGGAGACCAGGGTTCGAATGCCCCACTCAGTGGTGAAGCTCGTTGGGCGACCCTGGACCAGTCGCTGCCTCTCAGTCTAACCCACCTCACAGGGCTGTTGTGATGATGAAAAGGAGGCGGAGCAGAGCCATGTACCCCACCTGGAACTCATTGAAAAGGTGGTGTGTACATGTAATGAATAAATTGCAAAAGAGGAAAGTGTGAATCAGCAGAGGAAGAGTGTGCGCTGCAGATGTGCATTGCATGTTGAGTGGTACAACTTCTGTTCTGGCTTAACAACATGATGTGTCACCATGAGAACGTCTCCTGTCCCCATCCCTGCTGCCTTACAGATATTTGAGGACCTAACTGGTGTTACTACATTGGCTCCCAGTACGTTTCTGAGCACAATTCAAAGTGTTGGTGCTGACCTTGAAAGCCCTAAACGGCCTCGGTCCTGTATACCTGAAGGAGCGTCTCCACCCCCATCGTTCTGCCCGGACACTGAGGTCCAGCTCCGAGGGCCTTCTGGTGGTTCCCTCACTGTGAGAAGATAAGCTACAGGGAACCAGGCAGAGGGCCTTCTCGGTGGTGGCGCCCGCCCTGTGGAACGCCCTCCCAGCAGAGGTCAAAGAGATAAACAACTACATGACATTTAGAAAATACCTGAAGGCAGCCCTGTTTAGGGAAGTTTTTAATGTGTAACATGTTAAATGTATGTTAATATTTGCTGGAAGCCACCCAGAGTGGCTGGGGAGACCCAGTCAGATGGGCGGGGTACAAATAATAAATTATTATTATTATTATTATTATTACTTGGTGATGAGGAAAACCTTGATACAAGGCGAACAATTGGTTAAATTACACAGTGCTTGGGATCCTGTCTTGAGCACATCCTCCACATCTGGATGTTCTGAGATAAGGGTTGCCATAGCAACACCATCAAGGCCAAGTCATTCACCCTCCCCTTGGTTCAGGAAATATGCCTACATCTAAGTAAGGTAAAGGTAAAGGATCCCTGGACAGTTAAGTCCAGTCAAAGGCGACTATGGGGTTGCGGCGCTCATCTCGCTTTTCAGGCCGAGGGAGCCGGTGTTTGTCCACAGACAGCTTTCCGGGTCATGTGGCCAGCAGGACTAAACTGCTTCTGGCGCAATGGGACACCATGACAGAAGCCAGAGCGCATGGAAACGCTGTTTACCTTCTTGCCGCAGTGGTACCTATTTATTTACTTGCATTGGCATGCCTTTGAACTGCTAGGTTAGCAGGAGGTGGGATAGAGCAACGGGAGCTCACCCCGTCATGGGGATTTCAACTGCCGACCTTCTGATCGGCAAGCCCAAGAGGCTCAGTGGTTTAGACCACAGCTCCACCTGCCTACGTGTAGGTAAAGGTAAAGGGACCCCTGACCATTAGGTCCAGTCGTGCCCGACTCTGGGGTTGCGGCGCTCATCTCGCTTTATTGGCCGAGGGAGCCGGCGTACAGCTTCCGGGTCATGTGGCCAGCATGACAAAGCCGCTTCTGGCGAACCAGAGCAGCGCATGGAAACACTGTTTACCTTCCCGCCAGAGCGGTTCCTATTTATCTACTTGCACTTTGACGTGCTTTCGAACTGCTAGGTGGGCAGGAGCTGGGACTGAGCAATAGGAGCTCACCCCGTCACAGGGATTCGAACTGCTGACCTTCTGATCAGCAAGCCCTAACCCACAGCGCCACCTGTGTCCTCGCCTACGTGTAGAGATGGGTATAAATAGTCTTTAGGGCATTGCTTTCATTATGTTGTGTCCCATCCTCTGTTGTCAGGGTCTGATTCTGAGTCTGGTTCTGAATCTGTGAGAGTCAGGGGAAGAGGCTATGGGCTAGCTAGCATGGTGATGGTGTTACTGGATTTCTCTGCACATATCTTTACTTCTAAGACCAGAAGAACTGTATATAGATAGTAATGTTTAGCTTCGGGTTGTGCCTGGAGACAATAAACCCTTTCTTTACTAGAAACTTCATGGGAGAGGAGTTTTTCCCCTAAACAGGGAGTCTGGAACAGGCTGTCTGCTGGGATCAGTTACAGGTAGGTAGCCGTGTTGGTCTGCCATAGTCAAAACAAAATAAAAAAATTAGTGTGCATGCACACAAAAGCTCATACCAATAACAAACTTAGTTGGTCTCTAAGGTGCTACTGGAAGAAATTTCTTTTATTTTGCTGGGATCAGGAAATCTCTACGACTCGGCTGGGACTCTGCATAGTCTGCTGATACATCACACAGATTGAGGTGTGATGAACTGCCAACTGCCTTCCACAAATCACCAGCAGGAAAGGCACTCTCTTCTTCATTATACCTCTGCAGCTCGGCCTGCAACAAAATGCTGCAGTGTGGGTTGCCCCTTTTCAGAAAACTCCATTCCACTCCCCCCAACTCCTTGTTTTCTTTCCCCATCCCCACCAGAATTAAATTAACTACATGCCTACTGACCATTCTAGTCCTCATTGGGCTGTTTGTGGGCACCTTGGGTATCCCCGTCCTAAGTAATTATTGGGACTTCAGTAAATCTTGCCGCTTCCCAAACTGTATGTTGCTGTAATATAGAAAGGTGGTGTACGAATGTGAAATGAAATGAACGTGAAAATGAAACTTGCTGATAGCTGAGTTACTTAAATCCGCTGATTTCAATTGGCCTGCTCTGAGCTTGACTAGCATTGGATATCACCTAATGTTTCCTGGATCATTCCTTTCCATATGTTTATGAACACTCTCAAAGCACTATGACTTACCCTTGTGGAAGCCACTTGAGGAAGAGGAGTGCGGGGGGAGCACACCGCCCCTGGCAGCGCGATCCCGGTGGGGTGCCAACACAGCTGCTCCCCCACCCGTGCTGGGTGCCATGCCCCCACAGGCGGTGAGCCACGCCCCCTGGACACGCGCCGCCCCACCCCACCCCCGGGACGCATGCCAGCCCCGCCCCCGCCTGCTCTCCGCCCCCCGGTGCCGGAGCATGAAGCTCCGCCACTGGTGGAAGCCATGCTGGTTCTGTTTCAGCAAGGCTTATTCTTCCATATGCTTAGTGAGTGTTGTCTTTCACCAGTTTTCCCAGAACAGAAGTTAACCTAACCAGCCTCTAATTTCCAGGATCCCTAATCAGCTTCTAATTTCTAGGATCCGGATTCCCAGCCTCTAATTTCCAGGATTTTAAAAATTGCCGTTAACCTGGGCCACTGTCTAGTCTTTCGGTGAAGAGGCTCAACTGGGTCCAAAGCTGTGGCTAATGGAGAAGCAAGATCTGTTGGGGTGTTGATGCTCGGAGCCCCTCCATCTTAGGCTCAGGTTGTGCATATTGAAGCCTTCAGAGTACCTGCACGGTCTCTGCTTGTATATTATATTATCTTCTACTGTATTCACTCTGCTGATGAAGCCATAAAGGCGAAACAGGGACAATAATCCGGATATCCTTGTTCTTCTGAGTGCTCCGATTCTATGCCGAAATATCAAGTTTATGTTTTGGACTGTTGCGACACTGCATTATCGTCGGATTATGCTTTATCATCTTTTGGAACTATCAACTGACTTGCATGGACGGCACCGAACTGTTGTATCCTCACATTGTACCTCTTGTGAATCTTCTCACATAATTTGGAGTGTTAGTGTGGACATATTGTATGTATATTGATTGATTTTGGTTTATGGTATATCATACATCGGATTTGGTCCATGTGCATGTTTTTTGAGATTATTATCTATAATTTATGTGCTATTACAATTATCATTTATCAGCCGGTTACGTTTGTTGCATGATTCATGCATAGTTGTACGTAACCAGGGTTTGCTGTTGTTGGATATGTGTAAATATAAACATATATCCTAAAGACACTGCAGTCTCCGCTGAGCTTCATTCCTAGGAAGCTGAACTGTGGGCAATTTCTGGAGATTGGGACAGAGATAATTATGCCCCCATGGCTCTTTCCATTCTGCTAGGTTTTCTTGATGCCCATCTATGTTCATCTTTAAGTACTCCAGTTTGCCCACCTTATCTCAGAGGCACCTGACATTATCGTATAAATGCCTGTGCATGTTTTTCTTCTTTTCAAATGTTTTTGGCACACACATTTTACCATCGTGGGCTCTGGCCTTTCTGACACCCCTCACTCTTGCCCAATTTAGTGTGCAAATACAAAGGTGCTGCAAAAACAACCCGTTAAGTCCCCCCGTGCATGGAAAGCGACCCTAAAAGCTCCTTTGAAATTTCCTGCCACGCAGGAAAGTTGGGGAGCGAGTTCGAGTGAGCCACGGGCGAGCGCCAGGTCTGCAAGGAAGGCCTCTGACTCCTATCTCTGTCCGAGACTTGAGAGAGTGGGGTGGCCAGGGCAGAGACAGGGGTGTGGATGGAGAATACGCTCAGGTAGCACATTAACGCCATGCTCATTGACGGTGTGCCGACCACAACGCTACAGTAGAAATAGAAAAGTAATTTATTAATCTTTTCTCTTTTTTTCTTTTTGCTATGTACAAGTTTAATGGAGGAATCTTGGCGTCTGCAACAATTAAAAAGAACAGGGTTTCGCGTCTCATTTCCCCTGCTTTTGAACATTCAATGGTTAACAGAAGGAGGTGCGCCCAGCTCTTGCTACATTGCTAATTTTCAGTCATGCGGTCTTTTTCCGGAGACGATTGTTACCAGGCAGGGCAGAGGAAGGGGGCAACAGGAGTCTCATTGGCTCCTCACCCCTGTGATTACAAAAATACACCTTTAAAATTAACAGCCCATAGACAGCGGCTTTGACAAAATGCATGCCATGGGGGGCGGGGGGGAGAGAGACTGAGAGGGATGAGGAACGGGGAACAAAATATCCACAAACACCACAGTACTGCCAGTCCAAAGATGTCAACCTCGTTTTGGGAACATAATCCAGGATTTTGACTTGGTCCCAATTAAATTCTGGTACTCAAATAGAACAAATATCAAAGTTATAAGCCAGAAACCACAGCCTTGATTCATTTCTAGCTATCTCAGGTTGGTCAGGGATTCTTTAGTTGAGATTCCTGCATTGCAGGGGGGGGGGTTGGACTGGATGACCCCCCCGGGGTCCCTTCCAACTTTACAGTTCTATGATTCTATAAAAATCCCAAGGAGGCTTATACAGAAGTCAATAACTTGTCTGCACAATCACAACGGCCTTCCTAAACCTGGTAGGGCCCCCCCAATGTTTTAATTAATTAATTAATTAATTACATAAAAATTATATACCGCTTGATTGTGAAAATGAAATAAAACCGGAAGCAGTTTGCAAAAAAGAACAAAAACATATTTTTTTTAAAAAAGGAAAAACAAGTAAAACATAAAAAAACCCAGCAATAATTTTTCTTCTTCTTCTTAAAACGGCATTTTAGATAACTGGCAGGCTTGGCTCAACAAACATGTTTTTAGCAGATACTGAAAAGAATACTTTGAAGGCGCCTGCTTGATCTCAATTGCCAGGGAGTTCCAAAGGTATAGGTGCCAACACACTAAAATATAGATTGCTTACAGATGTGGAAGGGGGTGCCGTGGGGGTGATGGGACTCATAGACCAAAAACATCTGGAGTACAATCAATCAATCAATCAATCAATCAATCAATCAATCAATCAATCAATATAAAGCCCTACATGGCTTAGGTCCAGGCAATCAGACAGACAATATTCCCTCATATGAACCTGCCCAGTCTCTGAGATCTTCAGAGGAGGCTGTTCTCTCGGTCCTGCCACCTTCACTGGAGTGCTTTGCGGGGACACAGGAGAGAGCCTTTTTGGTGGTGGCTCCTCCCGGGCAACTTTGGAACTCCCTCCTTAGTGAGGCTAGACAGGCTCCCTCCTCACTGCTCTTCCACCTGCAGGCGAAGACCGTTTCATTCCAACAGGCCTTTGGGAAGTGTTTGTTCGAAGAAGGGCTTCTAATAGCATGTTGCCGTTTCCACCACCTGCGTCTTATCTTTCCATCGTCTTTTAATTCTGTTAGAGCTCAATTGCTTTCGAACGATTATCTCTCATCTCTTTTTAGCTCTTCACATTTTATCCGCGCTGTGTGTTTTTATTTGCAAGCCGCCTCAACTCCCGGTCGGGGGGGGAGGGGCAAACACGGGAACGACAATAAATAGAACGAGAACGGAAAGGGACTAAATCGGAAGCAACGGGGTTGACTCCTTAGGCTTCGGCAGACCTGAACCAATTCACTATAAGTTGGCGGTACGAGAAAAAAAGAAAACGGGAACGCCGGACGGAGGGAGGGGGGAGTCCGTCCGCCTAGATCTCGTTCTGCTCTTTCGGGTCGTCAGCCAAGCCATCGTACTCGACGGATCGCGGAGACATCCCCAGGTACTGCTTCAGGAACTGGCTGAACCGCTTCTGGTTATGCCACTTTCGAGCCGACTTCCGGACCCCGATGAAGCCCCCGAACCGCTTCTGGAGCTCCTGCACGCCGGCCTCCCCCACCGGCTCGTAACCGAACGGCCCCCTCAGGAAGCCGCTCACCCCTTTCGGGACGTCGAGCTGGGCCGGTAAGTCCCTCAGCAGAGATTGGACCCCGTCGGCATCTCCACCTTCCACTTGGCGGAAGAGGCCGCTCGTTTTGGACGCCCCCTTCTCGCCCCCGGCCTTGTCGAGGTCCCCCGCCCTAGCCAGGCTGCCGAGATGTTTTAGGTCACCTCTGCTTGGCAGCAGGCCGGCGTTCCACATCTCCAAGGGCTGGCTGGCGTCGTCTTCCAGGCTGTCGAGGTCGAGGGGCAAAGGGGGCTTGCCTCCGGTGGCTTTGCTGCACAGCCCCCAGGTGGCGCTGGAGAGCAGCTTCCCCTCGCACTCCATGACGCAGATCTGCAAGAAGGGAGGAAGGAATAAACCGTTTCAGGAGGAGCGGGTGTGTGCTTTTAGTTCCAGGAGTATTGCACCGGGGGTTTACGTTAATCATCTTTCTCTTTGAAGGAGGAAAGCTAGGAAAGGGCTATTATTAAAATAGCTACAGGCTATTTTTAAATGAATCTCTTTTTTTTCTTTCTTTTTAAACTAGTGGCTTAAGAAGACTGTAAGCACTGTTACGGAAATGACACATCTTTAAAGTTTTTACAATTTTACAAATATTATGCCTGAATGTATTCTTTCAACTTGACAGCTCCGGGAAGATACCTAGCTTTATACAATGGTACCTCTGGTTACATACTTAATTGGTTCCGGAGGTCTGTTCTTAACCTGAAAACGTTCTTAACCTGAAGCACCACTTTAGCTAATGGGGCCTCCCGCTGCCGCTGCGCCGCCAGAGCACAATTTCTGTTCTCATCCTGAAGCAAAGTTCCTAACCTGAAGCATTATTTCTGGGTTGGTGGAGTTCTTAACCTGAAGCATACTTAACCTGAGGCGTACTTAACCCGGGGTACCACTGTAAATTCATAGAAAATCCATACTTTAACCCACTCTCCTCATTTCGATGCCATTTAATCTTTAAAGAAAGGTGAATTTGGGCTCCACCTCCCTCTGTGAACCAAGAAGCAGGAAGTCACACAGTCAGCAGGAACAAGGCACCCTGCCATAATTCCCCAAGCCTGAGAGCACATACAGGGCCCCCCACCCAGGGAGTGACCAGGGGGGCAACAATAGACATCTGCAGAGGCAGTTGAGCAAGTCAGGTGTTCTGAAAGCCCATCTTCAGACAAGTCCTGAGGGCAAGGAGATGTCAAGAGTTTTATTGTTCTTTGGGTGATGGGTACTTGAGAGGTGTTGGGAAAGGTGTCTGATAAGGTGACCTAATGTGTAACCCTTGTATAAAGGTAAAGGTAAAGGGACCTCTGACCATTAGGTCCAGTCACGGACGACTCTGGAGTTGCGGTACTCATCTCGCTTTACTGGCCGAGGGAGCCAGTGTACAGCTTACGGGTCATGTGGCCAGCATGACTAAGCCGCTTCTGGCGAACCAAAGCAGCGCACGGAAACGCCGTTTACCTTCCCCTGTTTATCTACTTGCACTTGACGTGCTTCCGAACAGCAGTTGGCAGGAGCAGGGACCGAGCTCACCACATCGCGGGGATTCGAACCGCCGACCTTCTGATCGGAAAGCCCTAGGCTCTGTGGTTTAACCCGCAGCACCACCCGCGTCCCAACCCTTGTATACCCCTCCCCATTTGTGACATGCCAGTGATGTAGTGATGATGTATCAGTGATGCCGCTCGAAGTGTATTCTGGGGGAAAGAGGGAAGTTTTAAAAGAGGATGTCGCCCCATCCTCGGGGTTCTTACTCCTGGGGGGAACTGTTGCGCAACAATAAAGATCGTGGTCTACTGACCGCTGTTTTGCTTCATATTACTTGGCTGGAACTTCCTTCTTTTACTGACCACATGGACCCATATGGGACTTGCACCCCGATGAGCTGGGCTGTTGAGTAGTCTCTCACCCAGGATTTTTTTCTTATCAGCACCGAACTGCAGAATCCATGAATTCAGCAGAATGGGAAACTCGTTTCCTGGGTGGGCTGCATCTCTGAGAACAGAGATTACCGTATTTTTCGCTCCATAAGACGCACATTTTTCCTCCTAAAAAGTAAGGGGAAATGTCTGTGCATCTTATGGAGCGAATGCATGGTCCCTGGAGCCAAATTGCCTAGGGGCCAAAAGCAGATTGTGCTCTTTTTTTTACAAAGAGAGAAGAGGGTGTTGAAAGGAAGCCGCTGAACAGCTGTTTAGCAAGAGATCGGGGAGAGAGATAAGGCTCCCTTTCCAGCCCCGCCCTGCTGAATGCAGAGGGAGGCGTTTCCCCAGTGCCATGTGACTGGCTGATTAGATTATCTGTCTGGAAACTGTAGAAATGGCTCCCTTTCCTGTAGGACTAGAAGCTGAAAACTGTGAGTTGAACCCCAGCTGCACCACTTTCAGCTGATCCTCAAAAAAGCAGGGCTTTTCCCTTTGCAAAAAAAGCTGCACCACTTTGAGCTGATCCTCAAAAAAACAGGGCTTTCCCCTTTGCAAAAGAAGCTGCACCACTTTGAGCTGATCCTCAAAAAAACAGGGCTTTCCCCCTTTCCTCCTCTAAAAACTAGGTGCGTCTTATGTTCAGGTGCGTCTTATGGAGTGAAAAATACGGTATATGCTGGCAAAATATCACCCCGTCAGCAATTGCGCTGCAGCATTTAGCACAAACTGCTGCTTCTGGATCAAGTTCATTGCTTTGAGACTGGGAAAAGCAGCATCTAAATTTGTACAGCAAATGAATGAAAAGAGTTTTTTTTGTTCTCCTAATATGCCCCTGGGAGCTTTCCCCTGCATTTATTTGGCCTGGTCAGTGGGCTCTCAGCGTGCTGGCTCCCCACAGAGTTCAGCCCCCACATGAGATCCGCCGCCACCAGCAATGTCTCAAGCCACGTGGTGGAGCTGATCACATATCTTGGCTCAGTTTGCCAAAGTGACGGCAATTTCAAAAGGCCTCCCTTCTGCGCGAAGAAGCCGTTCGGGACACAAATGTAGAACTCTCTGCTCAGAAGACCCAGGAAACTTCAGAACTTATAATTAGTCCAAGTTCAGGCTGTGCAGAATAAATGAGTACAGCTAGACTTTTGCAGGGCTGAGTTTTAAAAAAACACAGACAAGCCACACCACACACACACACACAGAGTGTGGGTAGAATTAAATGCAAGCAGTTCACCTGCTAATGAAAGGTGGCGGGGGGGGGGAGCCTTTGGAAATAGTAGCCTGATTGCAGAAGTAAGTGGCTTAGCAACCTGAGCGTGAAAAGAGAGCTGGGCTCTTTGCTCTTGGCATTCGAAGACCCCTTGCTGTGAATTCAATTCCTTTCCAGCAAAGGGGGGAAAGGAAGTTACTGTCTTACAATTGGCTTCTGATGAAAGTCAGTGATCCCTCTAAGAACCTGTTTGCAATCCATTAGTTATGGGGTGAGAAGAGATGAACAGAGAAAGTTTGGGGTCTGGGAAAAATAACAATCTCCTGGCTACCTGCTAATATATGCAAGACTGGGAACTTCTCAAATACAAGCGAAGTGTCGCCACTTGGCCGAAGGCCAGCAATTCACCCTTGTCATCCCATGCTATCTGGAGCAAGTCTTTGCATTAGAACCACGGACCTCAGTTTCCGCACCCTTGCTGGGAAGGCTGTCTCTGGAAGTCCCAAGCACACCTGAAGGAGCGTCTCCACCCCCACCATTCAGCCCGGACACTGAGGTCCAGCGCCGAGGGCCTTCTGGCGGTTCCCTCACTGCGAGAAGCAAAGCTACAGGGAACCAGGCAGAGGGCCTTCTCGGTGGTGGCGCCCTGTGGAATGCCCTCCCATCAGAGGTCAAAGCGATAAACAACTACCTGACATTTAGAAAATACCTGAAGGCAGCCCTGTTTAGGGAAGGTTTTAATCTGTGATATTTTAATGTATTTTGATATTGTTGGAAGCCGCCCAGAGTGGCTGGGGAGACCCGGCCAGATGGGCGGGGTACAAATAATAAATTATTATTATTATCATGTGAATGATGGGAGTGAATGATGAGAAACCTTCTGTTTGTTTGTTTGTCTCTGGGTTATTTCTGGGGCATAGGAATTCGTTCACCCCCCCAAATAAAGTCCAGCCCCCCACAAAGTCTGAGGGACAGTGGACCGGCCCCCTGCTGAAAAAGTTTGCTGACCCCTGCAGTGCAGTCTAACCACTGCAAAACACTAGCAGAGAACCTCTGCCTTCTACAGTGCCCTTGCAGTGAGATTCAAGGTTGCACCCACTGTGTGGGGGGGGGAGGAGCTGGTGGCGAAATTGGCATTTCCCTGAAATGAGGCAACTGACTAAATGAATCTTAATGACCTGTCCACTGCATTTTCTTAATGGGCAGGAGATGGTTTGCCAGCACCATGCGGAGTCCAGCCCAGACATCTGAAGCTGGCTTCGCTCCTTGGTTTGCTAATTCATTCATTCATTCATTCATTTATTCATTCATTCATTCCATCCACAAACCGTCCAGCCATGACAGTATCAGCTGTGGAAAGGAATCCCTCCAAGGTCACAGGTGTAAGAGTGCATTGAACTTCCTATAATTTTGAGGCAAAGGATCCTGTACGTGCCTTAATTTCAGAGAAGCCCTCTTTGGTCATTTGGCAACCAGAATAATCAAGGAGATGCAGGGACTCCTCTATGGGGGGTAGGGGGGAGGTTGCAGTGTTTGGGACTTTTTAATTTACATCATAAAGGTAAAGGTACCCCTGACCATTAGGTCCAGTCGCGGACGACTTGGGTTGCGGCGCTCATCTCGCATTATTGGCCAAGGGAGCCGGCGTACAGCTTCCGGGTCATTTGGCCAGCACGACTAAGCCGCTTCTGGCGAACCAGAGCAGCGCACGGAAACGCCGTTCACCTTCCCGCCGGAGTGGTACCTATTTATCTGTTTGCACTTTGACGTGCTTTCGAACTGCTAGGTTGGCAGGAGCAGGGACCGAACAACAGGAGCTCACCCCGTCGCAGGGATTCGAACCGCCGACCTTGTGATTGGCAAGCCCGAGGCTCAGGGGTTTAACCCACAGCGCCACCTGCGTCCCTCAATATTTACATCATAGGAATTTATAAAATCATGCATGACATTGAGAAAGTGGATATTTTTCTCTCCCTTTCTCATAACACTGAAAGTCGTGGACATTTGATGAAGCTGAATGTTGGACGATTCATGACAGATACAGTAGAAGAAAGGACTCCTTTATAGAATCATAGAATTGTAGAGTTGGAAGGGTCCCCTAGAGTCATCTAGTCCAGCCCCCAAGGGCTAGCCTGGGGCACAGGACCACATTGCACCAGGATATCTGGAAGGGGGCAGATGGGCAAAGACCTCTCCTAGATTCACTTTGTTTCAGAGATGCTTCACAGGAGTGGGGGGCGGGGGCGGGTTTATCCTGAAATAAGGTTTATGCTTAGGCAGGTGCGAATTGGCCAGACTGGAACATGCTTTCAAGGTGGGCTCAGATGGTGACCTAGATGAATGCAGACAGGTGCATTGGTGACGATCTTTCTTTTGGGCCCCACTCAATGAGAAATGGAGCCAGGGCAGGGAATGGCTGGGGCATAAATTCTCATCAAACGGGAAGGAGCAAGCGCCAGAAGCGGGGGAGGGAGAGAAAGCGCATTGCAAAAGTGTCACTGTTGATCAGCCAAGGAGGGAGGAAAAGCGCGGAAATGAGAACGGTGTTTAACATTTCCTTTGAAACTTGGTGTTTGAGCTGCCAGGACTGGAGCTTGGAAGGCGGCCAAAAATCATTGCTTCCTGGCATATCAAGAACAGGCTGGCCCTACTGTGGCAAGGCTACCTGAAGAAAGTATATTATTGTACCTGTACCTCATACTTTTATTCCTTATTACTGAAACTAACTCTCTATGCTTTAAAATAAGGGCTTTGTTTAAGAAATCAAGATGCTGTGTCTCACTGTGCCTTATTGCTGCATTAGCAGAACATGCATATATTTAGCTATGTTTTCAGTCTGGAAGGAAAGACGTCCATCATGGTCATAACGGTCTCATAGTCACAAGATGTTTTTGGCAAACAGCCTATCAGGATGTCTGGAGGGAAGGGGCTTTTTGCTTAGTGTGTCAGAAGGGGATTTTTGGCTTGGTTTGATTATATCATAGGAATGCCTAATATGGTCAACGTAACTTAAAATTAAGAAAAGAGAAGTAATCTTTAAAAGGACAAAAGGAAGGGCGATGTCAACACTTATTGGTTTAATTTTGCTACAATGTATGAATATGTAATATCTGAAGAGATCTATAAAACCTCTGGACACCATTGTTTCGAGGTCCAGGTTTTTGGAGGTTACTCACTGGACCTTATTGCTTAGCAATAAAACTTACTCTCAATTTATCTGAAAACTGCATTTTAGTAATTATTCTAAGAACTAAGGTTCCCATTCTCGTGCAACACTACCATTGGGCAGAGTGAGGCAGGGACCTCAGGTGGCCTGTGTTGAGGATAGGGGCAGGCGAATCTGTCAGATTTGGTCTCTTTCTTTCCAATCTTATATTCAGTTCTCCACATTTCCACATGATGTTGGGGTTTTTTTTAAGGGTCTCATAAAAATCCACCAGCCCTTTAGTGCAAATGCATGCAATTCTGCCTAATATATGCATTTTTGCAAAGCAATCTCCCCTAATTTGATCTTTATTGCACTCCTGTACACACTGCTCGGCTGGAGAACCTCATTGCAAAATTCAGAGAAGTGCAAATTTCAAAGGATGCGCATCGGTTCACATCCTGTTTCAGAAATTATAGATCTGGTAGGTTTGGGTGCCATATGCCCCAAGCCTGCCGCAGTTTGGACTACTCACCAGAAGGCTGAAGTCATCCTGCTGGTGGCTGTACAAATGTCTGTGGCAGTTCAGGCAATCTCTCCGGCAGTCGCTGAAGGCGTAAGCAAGCAGGCAGAACAACAAGACGTTCCAAAGGAGGACCCTCATGGTGTCAACTCTCAAAAACCTGCAAAAAGGAACCGGGGAAGAAGAAGAAGAGTTTGGATTTGATCTCCCGCTTTATCCCCTTCCTTTTTTGGAGGAAAAAAGTGCGCGTTATGGAGCGAAAAATACGGTACTTGATGCCAGTTGTTTTATTACGTTACTATGACGTTATTTTGACGTTTGATTTTGAAATGCATTCCTGCTCTCTTTGTTGTCAGCTGCATTGGGCATATTTTTGTGTGTGGAAAAGTGGCATACAAATAAAATTATGGGGGGAAAACACGAACATTTTTAACCTTCTGGATGGTTTTTACTGTACAGGCAACTCCTGTTTTAGGCACGACCAATATAAATGTGATTGCGCAGATGCATGCAGCCAAACCCAGAAGTCACCAAGACACCACTGGAAGGGTGGAGCAGGGAGGGGAAGGCGGAGGAAGAGGGTGCTTGCAGGCTTTTCCAACGGGTTTCCGATTTCACAAGACTTCATGCAAGCACACAATCACTCAGAATGCACCCCCTGCACAAACTGGGAGTTGCCTGTACAGTGGACGCTCGGGTTGCGAACATGATCCGTGCGGGAGGCACGTTCGCAACCCACAGCGTTCGCAACCTGCAGCTCTGCATCTGCATGCTTGAGCGCCGAAACCCGGAAGTATGATAACCCATTGCGGTACTTCCGGGTTCGGCGTGGTGCGCAACCCGAAAACGCACAACCTGAAGCGTCTGTAACCCGAGGTATGACTGTATGGATTTATGTTTCTATTCCTATGAATTGCCTTGATATAGATTTTTTAAAGTGACCCAGCAGTGTACAATTTTTAAAATATAAACAAATAAACAAATAAAAAGGAAACATGGGGTGGGGTGGGGCTTTCACAAGTTGTGCAGAATGGTCTCTTGCAGCCGACTTATGAAGGTGATGCTGAGTGCCATTTTTCTAGAAAGAGAGACTCAGCATGAACTTCTCCTTTGTTGTCTTAGAATGGCAATGGCGCCCACCTGAGAGGTGCCGGAACTGAGCTCTGGCTGGAAAGAAGAAAAAGCTCTGATGGTGCCCTCCCCTCCACGCTGAAGCAAACCCTAGCACTGCTCATTCGTGCGACGGCTCAAGCAGAATCTGTGACGGTGCAGTTACTCATTCACTAAATTAGGAGAATCGGACCCCGAGGCAGGAGGGTACTCGAAGCCTGTCACAAGGCGGCGAGTCAGGCCGAGCGCAGCCAGGGATATGCCTGTTTTCCCTCCTCCTCCCTGCCTCTATTTGCGAAATTCCTGATCTGCGTTTCATCTCACGCAGGCGAGATAGCTCCTGACCGGCTCGACGGTTTGCTGGCAGATGGAACGAAGAATTATGCTTCCTGGCTGGAGGGGAGCTCTATTTGTGACGCGCTTGCAACCCTTGCCTACCTCGCCGATGCCGGGGAAGCGATGTGAGCATCGTGTACAGTTGGCTTTGGAAAGTAATGTGGCTTGCTCACCCCACGGAGGAAATGGAAAGGCCATCTCTGACCCTGGGGAGGCTAGAGATTGTGGTCGTTTGTAGGTTAAATGTTGCAGCAGGCCTTACAAGCCCTCAAGTCCAAACGCCCCAATCGATGCAAGAAATCAAGCTATGAGAAGATCTGCTTAGAGGCAGGGGCGGAGCAAGGGCGGGGTGTTGGGGACAGGCTGACCCGGGTTCCACCCTGGAGGGGGCGACCATAGCTGGCAACCCTCCCTTTTTTGCTGTTCTCCAGCCACGGAATGTGTACAAACATGCAGATGACTCCATTGTTTGCTGAGACAGACAGGTGGCAACCATCGCTTCTGACTGGAGGTAGTAGCCACTGATAGCTACATCCTCATTAATTCGTCCAACCCTCTTTTGTAGCCATCCACGTTGGAGCCCATCGCTGCCTCTTGTGGCAGTGAGTTCCACAGTTTAACTGCTTGAAGAAGCACTTTCTTTCCTCTGTCCTCTGAATGTTTCCTTAGAAGTAAGCTCCTCTTTACTCAACAAGCCTTACTCCTCACAGTGCGCAAAAGTGTGCTTAGGGCTGCAGCTGTATTTTTAAAAGAACTCCACTCTGTCTTTCAATATACAACTCTCAAAGCAATTCACAGCTCATTTTAAGAACCACCAATGGTAAAACAATTAAAACAGCAAAACAAAAAGGGGAAACAAAAACAGTTCAGTAGCAACAAAGCCCCTAGGCCCTTTTAAATTCTACAAGCTGCTGAGAAGCACTATAAAGCAGAACCATCAAACACTCATGACAGTAAAATGTTTTTACTAGGCACCTGAAAATCAGTTAGATTGGGTGCAGTGGGAAGTACTGACTTTGGGGTTCCCTGGTGGTCAACAAAAGAGGTTTAAAGACTGTCTCCAGGCAAATCTAAAAGAATGTAGTATAAACACCAACAATTGGGAAACACTGGCCTGCAAGGGCTCCAGTTGGAGAACAGCCTTTATCAAAGGTGTCATGGGCTTTGAAGACACTCGAACTCAGGGCGCAACGTGCTAAGAGGAAGGCACGCTTGGCAAATCCACACCGTCATCAACTCCCACCCGGAAACCAATGTCCCCACTGTGGAAGGACGTGTGGATCCAGATTTACTTACGGACTCACTGTTAAGACTGTGTTCATGGAAGACAATCTTACTTGGCTATGAGTGATCGCCAAAGAAGAAGAAGACATCACAGAGTTTTATTTTGTATACTGTCTGTCAGGGATCTGCCCACCCCTGCCAGTCCAGCGTTGAGTGCTTACAGGGAGCCGCAGCCTCTGTTAACGACAGATTCATCTTCGAGTGAATCTGGCAGCCCCGTTTCAGGGGAGGAGCAGTTAGTGGCTGGGAGCCAGGGAGTGCCAGGTGTCCAGGGAGTTAGTGGGAGACCTGGCACCACCCAGCAGACTCGCTCGGAGGGGGAGGCGTCAGTTCCGGCGCATATCTCACGTAGGAGGAGAAGGCGGCAATTTAGGATGCCGAGGCTTTGGTGTTGGCACCAAAACAGGAGGGAGGCACTCAGGACCGGTGCTAGGGGTTTTGGCACCCTAGGCGAGGGGGCGGGCCATGTGACGTCATTGTGAATGACGTACGGTGCCCCGCCCCTGCCGCCGGGCGCCCCGCGCCACCGTGATTTTCGCCACTGGTTGGGGCGGCACCGGGCGGCGGCGGGGGGCGAGGGTCAGGCTGGCCAGCGCCCCCTCCATTTTGGCGCCCCCGTCGTCGCGGTTTTCGCTCTAACCTGCTTGCTCTGCTGCTGGTTGGGGCTGCGGTGGGCTGCGGCGGGGGGCAGGCTGGCCAGCGCCCCCTCCATTTTGGCACTCTAGGCAACTGCCTAGTTCGCCTAAATGGACGTGCCGGCCCTGGAGGCACTTCTGGATTCTGCTAGTGACTGAGCAGACATGGTAAACTGAGCTCTGCACTGTAAATAGCTTGGCACTGAATAAAAAGACTTAAAGACAAATGGCTTGGCACTTCTACTGAACAACCGATAAGAGAACCTGACAGCGTCCTTCATCCGAAGATCTCAGGGCAGTTCACAGAATGGTCCAGCATCCTGTTCTCACAGTGGCCAACCAGAAGCCCATTATGGAGAACCCGCAAGCAGGATTCAAACACAAGAGCTAGTACACTCTCCCCTCCTGTGGTTTCCAGCAACTGGGATTCAGAAGCATTGCTGCCTCTGATTGTGGAGGTGCAGAGCAAAGCCATCGATAGCCCCCTCCTCCATGGACTTCTTAAGGAAGTGACCCACCACCACCTCCTTCAAAGGGGACGGCACTTCGTCCTCTTCCAGCGAAGCATTGCTTACTCCCTGGCCGCACCCAGTCCGGCCACTATGGCTAGCTCTAAGAAGCCATGATGGACAGAGGTCAAGTGAAGAGGTGGCCAGTTGCACTTCTTCAAGCAGTTTGTCCACATCCTCAGACCTCAATAATCAATCAATAAAATTTATTCGACTGTCAGTCAGAAAGCACATATCCATACAAAAGTTAAAACTTCTAAACATCTGGAAAAGCGTGACACTTAGAAACAGCGAGAAGTATGTTATACATTTAGACCCGTGTCAATACAGTCAATTTTAGCCTTACGACGCTTAAAGGCCAAAAAAAAAAAAAAAAGAAATATGGCCACCGAGAAGGATGTTGTTCCAGTGAACTTGTTCAGCAAATACAAAACCAGTCTTTCTCTGTCTACTGGGCTATGTTGGCATAGGAGTGGAGCTATAGGTTTTTGTCTAAGATCTGCATAGAATGGGCAGATCAAAAGGATATGTTCAGTTGACTCAACCACTCCCAGAGCACAGGGGCAAAGTCTCTGGGCGTACGGGACTCCCCTGAACCTTCCCCACAAAACCGCAGATTCCAGAATGTTTAACCTAGCGGCTGTGAGTAGCCTACGGTATTCCACATAGTGGATTTCCGCCAGATAAGGGGCTGGTGAAATCTGAGATATCTGTTGACCTCAATAATGGAAACTGATCGAATGTAGATGCCTTGCAGGGGGTTGGACTAGATGAATCATAGAATCCTAGAATCATCAAGTTGGAAGAGACCACAAGGGCCATCCAGTGCAACCCCCTGCCAAGCAGGAAACACCATCAAAGCATTCCTGACAGGTGGCTGTCAAGCCTCTGCTTAAAGACCTCCAAAGAAGGAGACTCCACCACACTCCTTGGCAGCAAATTCCACTGTTGAACAGCTCTTACTGTCAGGAAGTTCTTTCTAATGTTTAGGTGGAATCTTCTTTCTTGTAGTTTGAATCCATTGCTCCGTGTCTGCTTCTCAGGAGCAGCAGAAAACAACCTTTCTCCCTCCTCTATATGACATCCTTTTATATATTTGAACATGGCTATCATATCACCCCTTAACCTTCTCTTCTCCAGGCTAAACATACCCAGCTCCCTAAGCCGTTCCTAGATGACCCTCAGGTCCCTGTCCCAGCTCTACAGTTCAATGATCCCACGGATCAGGAAGTGCCCACACCATCTGGAGGGAGCCAAGCTGGCAAAATTTCCTGCACAGACATATCTTTGCAGCCCCTTAGCAATCATTTAAGCAACTTCTGAGAAGAGGGCTTGTGGGAGACGACAAGTCAGGATAAAAACCATCCCTCACGGCTGATTAGGAGTCAAGCACCACCAGTCCTTTAATCTCACTCAAGCATTTTCTTCTTTCTCCCTTAAAAGCAACAACAGAGATACCGAACTGTGTCATGGAAGGAAGGACTAAAAATATCTCTCTGGTCAGACAGTTGGGGAATTAATTTACAACTTGATTAGGGTGATGGGCGATGGGCAGATGACAGCAGGAGGAGGAGGAGGGGGAGAAATGGCTCTTGTTTTGGAGACGAGTTTATGGGAAGAGATGAGTCTGGGATGCGATGTGCAATCAAAGAAGTGGGTGTGTGATTGAAGCACTGATTCTCACGTCAATCACCGCTGCGGGAATTTGGCCGGACTCAGAAATGATGAGGCTCTTTAAATGTCTCCTATCAAGCGCGCAAGAAGCCCCTGTGGTCTGATAGGGTGGTTTTTATGTGGAGAGCTCAGGGAGTCAATGGCACGGGCTGCCAACAAGCTACTGAGGTAAGTTCAAGGTGTTGGTTCAAAGAGATTCTAGACCTTCGTTTTGAAGGCTCCTTTTTCTGGAGACCTTCGCATCTCCCAAGACATCTGCCTTTCCCTTGCACCCAGGGGTGTACGAAGGGGGGGCGGAGACGGCAGGCCGCCCTGTGCACCGGCCTGGGATGTGTGTGACAAGATGGCCCGCTGCCTCCCCCCAGCTGTAATAATAACAAATAATAATTTTTTATTTATACCCCGCCCTTCCCGGTCCAAAAACCGGGCTCAGGGCGGCTAACAACAAATACAAAACAGACTTCCGCTCGTGCCCGTTGGAGGAATGGCTGACATTTACCATCACTCCTGACCCCCACGTGAAGTTTGGCGGCTGCTATGGGAGTATGCAGCCTCCCTAACCCTCCCGGGATATACGGGAGGGGCCGCTGGCCCGCAGATGCCCCTAAACCTGCTCCGACCCTTCGGGGGGGCGGGGGGGCCTGGGTCGAAGCCCCGTGGGGGATCAGCGCTCCTGAAGGCTGCCACCTTCGGCACGATTCCCAGAACTTAAGTAAAAAATTTGGAAAGGTTCCGGGCTTGCTTCAGCCATGAAGGAGAAAATTATTTTGCTTAACAATCCAGCCACTGAGAAGACAAGGAACAGGAGGAAAAACAAACAAACAGGAGGACAGCAATCGGTATGTGGAAGCGGAACGAAAGGGGGGCGGACTTTTGCTCTGAGTAATTTATGGGTAAAATCCCCTTGAAGAGACGCTTCTTTACTACTTAAATCAAGTGAGATCGAAATAAAAACTGTGTGTAAAAAGATTTACGATATAATTAACCCCTGAGCACAGTTGCCTCTTTTGTTCACTCTGTAAGAGATACAGCCGACTTTCCGGAATGATCGAAGTGATTTATGACGCAGTTTAATTGGAGGCCGACTGAGAAACAGCTGGCTATTTCAAGTCAGAGAGGATGGGAGTCCTATAACTACAGTAAATATATTAATTTCAAATACGACTGGATCCCACCCTTGGAAAGACTTGGTGATAGCCAGATTGAGAAAAAACTACTTTTAAGTAAGACGTGTTACATGGAATTCATCAGTTAAGTTAAGATGGCGATCGTCGAAATGGAGCTTTTGGATTTGAAGCAAGAGGCACGGTGCCAGGGGGGTGGAGGTACGGACTTAAAATGCACACAGTCACGACAGCTTTGGATGTTTTATCTCACTTGTGAAAGTACTCAGCGGTGTGAAGGAAGATAAAAGTACGATGGAAAATAACTGGAAAACGGATGACATCAAGACTACGGAAGGCAAGAGACTTAACATAATGATTAAAATCCTAATTGACTGAAGCAAGGGAAGTCAAAGAAAAAGAATAATTTGGAAACGCATTTGGACATTAATTAAATAATTGGACTATATGGATAAATTGATATGGATAATTGTATGATGTGATTTATATGATTGGAAAATTTAATAAATATGATTTGGCAAAAAAAAAAAAAAAAAAAAAAAACAACAAATACAAAACAATGATTAAAAACAACTTTAAAAACAGCATATAAAACAAACATCATTGGGATCACCAGGCCAAGTTAGCTAACTGGCTAAGTTAGTCTTGCCAGGCCAGTAAAGAGACCAGGGAAGAATTTTAATGTGGGGACCCAGAAGGGTTTCTTCAGAAAAATGGGAAGGGGAAAAAGGAATAGGGGATCAGGCTAGATTGAAGGCCAGGTGGAATAACTCTGTCTTACAGGCAGGGGCGTAGCGTGCCGCTTGGGTACCCGGGGCGGCAAGCCAAGCGGCACCCCTGGGGGCGGGGCGTCGCTCCGTGCGCATGACGTCACAACCCGCATGCGCACAGAGCGACTCCTTTGCCCCATGCCGCGGCAAAAAAAGCCGCTGAAAAAACCCCTTTCAGCGGGTTTTTTTCGCCGCTGCGCTCCCGGGCAGAGCTACGGCGTCAGCATGGTGGAGAGGGGCGGACCAGAGCCAGAAGGGGTGACACTCCTCCATGCTACTGGCCCGCCCCTCTCCTCCATGCCGGGGCGAAAAAAACAGCTGAAAGGGGGTGAAAGGAAGACAAAGCCCCCCTTTCAGCTGTTTTTTTCGCCACTGCGCTCCCTGGGCGGAGCCGCGGCATGGCTGCTGGCCCGCCCCTCTCCTCCATGCCACGGCGCCGCAAGCCAGCCAGCGGCGGGGAGGAGGCTATTTTCGGCGCTGCCAGGGCAGAGCCACAGGGGCGGCCAGCAAGGGGGATGTCACGTCAGCGACAAGCGTGACACCCCTCCTCACTGGCCGCCCTTGCGGCTACGCCCCAGCAGCGCCGAAAATACGCCCCAGCAGCACACTCACACTCAGTGAGCCAGGCAGGGGCAGAGAGCTGCGAGTGCGAGCGCGCCCCCCCCCCGATGTTGCGCCCGGTGCGGCCGGCCCCCCTGCACCCCCCACGCTATGCCACTGCTTACAGGCCCTGCGGAAGGAGATCAGGTCCCGCAGGGCCCTAGTCTCATGGGACAGAGCATTCCACCAGGTCGGAGCCAACGCTAAAAAAGCCCTGGCCCTTGTGGAGGATAATCTGGCTTCTTTGGGGCCCGGGACCCTTAAGCTATTGTTATTCGTGGACCTTAAGCTCCTCTGTGGGGCATACCAAGAGAGGCGGTCCCGTAAGTACGAGGGTCCTAAGCCGCATAGGGCTTTAAAAGTCAGAACCAGCACCTTGAACCTGACCCTGTACTCCACCGGGAGCCAGTGCAGCTGGTAAAGCACTGGGTGAATATGCTCCCATGGCAAGGACCCCGTGAGGAGCCTCGCTGCAGCATTCTGCACCCGCTCAGTAGAGTGGCAGAGAGAGCGCACGCAGTCAGTGTGGGCGCTGGTCGTGCCACGTCCGCATGGGCTGCCGCTTGCATGGCGACCGTACGGGCTGCTGCGTATGCACAGTCTGTACCGGCTGCCACATGTATGGACATTGCGCATGCATCGCCAGGCGGTTCGCCCCGCCCCTCGGCATCCCACCCCGGGTGATGGAGAGGGATCCTCCGCCACTGCTTACACCCTCACTGCTCCCACCTGAAGAAGTGTGCATGCACACGAAAGCTCATACCAAGAACAAACTTAATTGGTCTCTATGGTGCTACTGGAAGGAATTTTTTTATTTTGCTCCCATATGGAACATTCATTTATCCTAAGGACATAGAGACCTAAGAAGAGCCTGCAGGATCAGGCCAGTGGCCCAACTAGTCCAGCATCCTGTTCTCACAGTGGCCAACTAGATGCCCCCCTGGGAAACCTCCAAGCAGGATCTGAGCACAAGAGCCCTCTCTCCTCTCCTCTGGTTCCTAGAAACTGGTGTTCAGAAGCATTACTTCCTCTGACCGTGGAGGCAGGGCACAGCCATCATGCCTAGTAGTAGCCATTGATAGCCCTCTTCCTCCTCCTCCATCCTCTTTTGAAGCCGTCCGAGTTGGTGGGCACCACTGCCTCCTGTGGCAGGGAGTTCCGCTGTTTAACTTTGTGCTGTGTGAAGAAGGATTTCCTACCCTGGCTTTAGAGGTGAGCACATGAGCAAACTGACCATGAATACTGTTATAGATCTGGGGTGGAGGAACACTCCCCCAAACCCTAGAAATTAATAAATGGTCAGATTTTGATTATTTGGAGTATTGAAGGGAAGACTGGAGGTCAGTGGGACAGCACAGGCTAAGATTTCTTTCCAAGACAGGGCCTCACCTGGGATAGAGGCATTAACATAATAATAATAATAAATTTAATAATAAATCTTTATTTATACCCCGCCCTTCCCGGTTCAGAAACCCGGGCTCAGGGCGGCGAACAACAGATTTAAAACACTTAATTATAATACAACCTAAAAGCAGCATAAAATACAGTATAAAAGCATGAGTAACAATAAAATTCAAAGTTCAAAAATCAATGTCACACGCAGGGGGTTCCCTTCCCCCTCGGCTGGACGTTCCAAGAAAGACGAAGAGTCATTCTGCCAAAAGGCTTTTATCTAAGTTATTTACATTCATGTACAGAGAACATCAATCATGTCTGCTAAGTCACTCCCAGAACTCTCGAGTGAGCCGCGATTTTCCCGCCAGTCGCAGCACCTCGGGAACCGGAAATGCCTGGTCCTCCTTCTTCTGGGTCCCCTGGAAACTGGACCCGGTCCCTGGGATGCTGGCTGAAGCCTCAGCACTCCCCCTTCCTCTCCAGCACTCCCTCCCGACGAAGAAGGGGAGGAGGAGGAGGAAGAGGGGTCTGTCTCCAAAAGCTCCGGCTGCTGCCTGTACTGGCAAAGAGCTGGACTGGCAGGGGGGGTCTGCAGTTCCCCGCTGACAATCAATATTGGGGGAAATCCATCCAATAAACATTAGATAGTCACCAGGGCTAGCTGGCTAAATTAGTCCTACTTGGGCCAGTGAGGAGGCCAGGAGAAAATTAGCTGTGGGGTCCCAGAGCGGGTAATCTTCATAAAAAGGGGAGGGGGGGAAGAGAAGGGAAATAAAAGATCAGGCTGAGTTACAAATTAAAAGCCAGGCGGAATAGATCTGTCTTATAGGCCCGACAGAAGGAGGTTAAATCCTGTAGGGCCCTAGTCTCATGGGACAGAGCGTTCCACCAGGTCGGAGCCATCACTGAAAAGGCCCTGGCCCTGGTAGAGGATAGTCTGACTTCCTTAGGGCCCGGGAAGAAGAAGAAGAAGAGTTTGGATTTGATATCCCGCTTTATCACTACCCAAAGGAGTCTCCAAGCGGCTCACATTCTCCTTCCCCTTCCTCCCCCACAACAAACACTCTGTGGGGTGAGTGGGGCTGAGAGACTTCAGAGAAGTGTGACTAGCCCAAGGTCACCCAGCAGCTGCGTGTGGAGGAGCGGAGACGCGAACCCGGTTCCCCAGATTATGAGTCTACCACTCTTAACCACTACACCACACTGGCTCTCTAAGCTATGGTTATTCATGGACCTTAAGGTCCTCTGCGGGGCATACCAGGAGAGGCGGTCCCGTAATACGAGGGCCCTAGGCCACAAAGGGCTTTAAAGGACAAAGTCAGCACCTTGAACCTGACCCGGTACTCCACCGGGAGCCAGTGCAACTGGTAGAGCACTGGGTGAATATGCTCTCATGGCAGGGACCCCGTGAGGAGCCTCGCTGCCATGACAAAAGGAAGGAGATTCCAACTAAACATTAGGAACAGTTTCCTGATGGTAGGAGCTGTTCAACAGTGGAACTGGACTCCCTTCGAAGGTGGTGGACCCTCCTTCATTGGAAGAGTTGGGTGCCAACCTGACAGGGATTCTTTAGCTGTGATTCCTGCACTGCACGGGGCTGGACTAGAGGACCTTTGGAGACCCCTCCCAACTCTACAATTCTATGACTATGATCTAGGGATGCTCAGGCAGCTTTTTAAACCACAAAATAAAGGCCGTTTATTCACAGCAACGCTACCTGCTCTCCCCGGAGCGGGACTCTGCCATTTCAAGGAGCAGCGGTTCTGTTTTCCGCTGAATTTTAAATAAAATACTGCGGCAACCCGAAAACGCCAGCGGCCTCCCCCTCCTTGTTTTGAGTCAGAGGGGCGCATCAGTGACTCAGGCAGAGTTTATGACCCGCTGCCGTCCCAAATCGCTTCTCTGCAATGCTTCGGCCCCGGACAATTAACCCCCAAATGATATTACGCTTGTATGTGTGAGTCTCCTTCATTTCCTATCTCTCTAATTCCTTACATCCATCTCTCCTGGATCCCATTCATAGATCTGCAGCTGGCAGCAAAATGAGGTGATAATGATATTCAACAATGGAGTTCGTGAGGCAAGGGGTGGGTCAGCTGCGCAGTTCCACTTTGGGTCCATTGCTAGGGTGAAGGAGCTATACACATAAGCCCACACAGCGTATGTGAGGTCCAGAGATGGCTGGACTCAATGCTTATGGCCAGAGGCGTAGGAAGGTCAGGTGGTACCCGGTGTGGAAAATTTCTTGTCACCCCCCCCCACATTAATTTTATTTTTATTTTTTGCCTGCAAAAATGGTTTTACGTTATTTCATATTTTCTTACAAAGGAATAATAATAAGTAAAAATAAACTTTTATTTATATCCCGCCCTCCCCGGCCAAAGTCGCGCTCAGGGCGGCTAACATCAGATACATAACATTGATATAAAATCAAACAATAATTAAATTACCTCCTAAAAACATGTCAAAATCAAATTAAAGTCTAATTAGATGGCTTTCCGCAGGGTTAGGGTTGGGAACAGTAAATGCTCCACTGAATTGAAATTTCAGCCTTCACAACATAGGAAAACGGCCAAGTAAACAGCTATTTTCGTGGAGGAGGGTCAAGATATTAACTGATATGCATGAAATATCATATATAGCTATATAATCCCTAGTGTAGTAAGATAAGACCTTTGGAGCAGGCATTTTCAAAAAGGAAAAAAAGTTTTTTATGAACCGCCCTAGTAGGGCAGTAATTGTTCCTTGATAATTTGTCACCCCCTCCATGATGGAACCTGGGGCGGACCACCCCCCGCCCCCCTTCCTACGCCCCTACTTATGGCGATCTTTGGAGTGGTTGTGCTAGAATCCTGTTTTCCTCCCCTGTGGCAGCTACAGCGGAGGTTTCTTGAAACCTTTCCCAATCCAAACTGAACTGTTTTATGTAAAAAAATAAAGGTAAAGGACTCCTGGACGGTTATCTGAAGGAGCGTCTCCACCCCCATCAATCTACCCGGACACTGAGGTCCAGCGCCGAGGGCCTTCTGGCGGTTCCCTCACTGCGAGAAGCAAAGCTACAGGGAACCAGGCAGAGGGCCTTCTCGGTAGTGGCACCCGCCCTGTGGAACGCCCTCCCTTCAGATGTCAAAGAGAACAACAACTACCAGACTTTTAGAAGACATCTGAAGGCAGCCCTGTTTAATGCTTGATGGATTATTGTATTTTAATATTTTGTTGGAATCCGCCCAGAGAGGCTGGGGAAGCCCAGCCAGATGGGCGGAGTATAAATAATAAATTGTTATTGTTGTTGTTATTGTTATTGTTATTAAGTCCAGTCAAAGGCAACTACGGTATCTCGCTTTCAGGCCAAGGGAGCCAGTGTTTGTCCACAGACAGTTTTCCGGGTCATGTGACCAGCAGGACTAAACCGCTTCTGGCGCAACGGAACACTGTGATGGAAACCAGAGCGCACGGAAACTCAGTTTACCTTCCCGCCACAGTGGTACCTATTTATCTACTTGTGAACTGCCAGGTTGGCAGAAGCTGGGTGAGAGCAAAGGGAGCTCACTCCATCACAGGGATTTGAACCTCCAACCTTCCAATCAGCAAGCCCAAGAGGCTCAGTGGTTTAGACCACAGCGTCACTCACCCACGTCTGTTATATACAGGGGCTTAGGGATGGGCAAATTTGTCTATTTCCTTTCCCCATCTTAAATTCAACTTGTCAGACAGGTAAGAATGTTTTTGCGCTGTTTATTAAATTGTCTATCTGTTTGCCACCCTGGGCTCCATGTGGAGGGAGGGTAGGGGTATAAATTTAAAAAATAGCCATTTCTTGCGGTGACTCCAAATTCGAGAGAGTGAGAAAAGAATGAATTTCTATCCTCTTTTTCCCAATACAGTATATTTTAATTTTGTAAACTTTTATTGTGTTCCCTGTTCCCTCTCTGTCATTCCACCACTCTCAATTTTCAGAATTACTCATAGATTCAACCACCTTACAAAAAAAGAAAGAAAAAAAGATCAGATGCATCACCTAATTGGAGGCCGAGGGAAATAATTGTGTTGGCAACAACTGGATTGAACAGAGGGGCAAAACAATTCCTAAAACTCAATAAAGGAAGGATGGTGCATCAAGTCAAGGAAATTTGTACATGACAATATTGACAATTTGTGCTTTAAGTGTTGCTGCTCAACACCGTAAAATGGTTATGAGTTTAAATCTAGGTCATTAAAACAACAATTGCTGCAACTCCTATTTTTTTGCAAATGTGGAAATTTTTTTAATGGGGAGCAATTAAAAAAAAGGCTAAAAGCCCCCACAATTCTCTTTAACTGCAAAAAAAATGCGAAGAGAAACCAATAAATAGGCATATTATACACAAATAAATGAATAAACAAAATAATAGTTCCAAGCAGATTCTGGGAATCGTAAATGTGCAAAGGATATACTATGTGTAATAGATATACTATCCCTTGCTTTTTCCTGTAGGACTAATTGCAGTCATTAACAGTTGTCATGAGAGTCCCATGGACTGCAAGAAGATCAAACCTCTCCATTCTGAAGGAAATCAGCCCGGAGTGCTCACTGGAAGGACAGATCCTGAAGCTGAGGCTCCAATACTTTGGCCACCTCATGAGAAGAGAAGACTCCCTGGAAAAGACCCTGATGTTGGGAAAGATGGAGGGCACAAGGAGAAGGGGACGACAGAGGACGAGATGGTTGGACAGTGTTCTCAAAGCCACCAACATGAGTCTGACCAAACTGCGGGAGGCAGTGGAAGACAGGAGTGCCTGGCGTGCTCTGGTCCAGGGGGTCACGAAGAGTCGGACACGACTAAACGACTAAACAACAACAACAACAACAACAGTTGTCAACAGGTTTACCATACCCATTGAGTCATTCACTCATCTCCCACTACCCTTCTGAGAAAAACCCCACCCTCCCACTATATACGGTATAAGGATCTGGTGACTTCTGTTTCAGTGTATCTGAAGAAGTGTGCATGCACACAAAAGCTTATACCTAGAACAAACTTAGTTGGTCTCTAAGGTGCTACTGGGCAATTTTTTATTTTTATTTATTTATTTCGAATGTAATAGATAGTTGATGTAATAGATAACCCAGGTCCAATCTCCTGTAGTATTTCCAGCTAGGGCTGGTAAAGGCTCCCTTGTCTGATCTCAGCACATGAGAGGGTCTGTAGGGAAGGAGATGGTTTTAAAGCTGTTTTTAGCTATTTAGGCTGCTGGGCTCAGACACCAACTGGCAACCAGCACAGCTGTTTTAAAACATGGGTGGTGTGTGATCTAAACAGAACCCCGGCCAGGAATCTGGCTGCTACAATTTGGACCAACTGAAGTTTCCAAGTTGTCTTCAAGGACAGCCCCACATAGAGCAGATTGCAATATTCGATCCTGGAAGCTACCATAGCATGGAGTACAGTAGCCGAATCTTCCCATGTCTTAGAATCCTAGAACCCCAGAATCAGGGAAT
This sequence comes from Darevskia armeniaca, assembly GCA_034641395.1. NCBI lineage: Eukaryota > Metazoa > Chordata > Lepidosauria > Squamata > Lacertidae > Darevskia > Darevskia armeniaca. Next base: position 744,270 of record JAWWNF010000335.1, on the reverse strand, counting down.
TGTAGTGTTGGGGGGGGCCCCCAGGGTCATCTAGTCCAACCCCCTGCAATGCAGGAATCTTTTTGTCCAACGTGGGACTCAAACCCAAGACCCTGAGATTAAGAGCCTCCTGTTCCACCTACCCTATGAGGCTGTAAGAATGAACTAATTCAGAGATAAAGGTAAAAAAAGGTTAAGGACCCCAGATGGTTAAGTCCAGTCAAAGGCGACTATGGGGTTGTGGCGCTCATCTCGCTTTTCAGGTCGAGGGAGCTGGCGTTTATCCACAGACAGTTTTCCGGGTCGTGTGGCCAGCATGACTAACCCGCTTCTGGCGCAATGGGACACCGTGATGGAAACCAGAGCGCACGGAAATGCTGTTTACCTTGCCGCTGCAGCAGTACCTATTTATTTACTTGCACTGGTGTGCTTTCGAACTGCTAGGTTGGCAGGAGCTGGGACAGAGCAACGGGACCTCACCACCGTCATAGGGATTCATAGAATCATAGAATCATAGAATCATAGAGTTGGAAGAGACCCCAAGGGCCATCCAGTCCAACCCCCTGCCAAGCAGGAAACACCATCAAAGCATTCCTGACAGGTGGCTGTCAAGCCTCTGCTTAAAGACCTCCAAAGAAGGAGACTCCACCACACTCCTTGGCAGCAAATTCCACTGTCAAACAGCTCTTACTGTCAGGAAGTTCTTCCTAATGTTTAGGTGGAATCTTCTTTCTTGTAGTTTGAATCCATTGCTCCGTGTCCACTTCCCTGGAGCAGCAGAAAACAACTTTTCTCCCTCCTCTATATGACATCCTTTTATATATTTGAACATGGCTATCATATCACCCCTTAACCTTCTCTTCTCCAGGCTAAACATACCCAGCTCCCTAAGCCGTTCCTCATAAGGCATCGTTTCCAGGCCTTTGACCATTTTGGTTGCCCTCCTCTGGACACGTTCCAGCTTGTCAGTATCCTTCTTGAACTGTGGTGCCCAGAACTGGACACAGTATTCCAGGTGAGGTCTGACCAGAGCGGAATACAGTGGTACTATTCGAACTTCCGACCTTCTGATCAGCAAACCCAAGACACAATAACCACTCCAAAGCACATAACTCTGTCATCCATTTCCCAGCAAGACAGAGAATACACCAAGTAGCCATGTCTTGCTGATGAGGTATTTGTTCCAGTAGGGCAGCCTTTACTGCCTATGCAGCAGTTCAATTAATTAAGTATTTAGTTTAGTTTAATTAAGTATTTAAAGGACTGTTTTTCTCCCAGAGGCTAAAAGGGAAATCCCATCTCAGACAGGCCCGGATCTCTTCCTTTTTTCTCCTCCTCCTCCTTGACGCTTTCTAATGAATTCTCTGCCCCTGCCCATCGCAAACAGAAGAAGTGGCCTCAGTATTATCTACACTGATTGGCAGCTACTATCCAGGTTCTGGATTCATGTTTTACTCGGCCCTATCTGGGTTTGAACTAGCGGTGGGTGGGTGGGCTTTTGCAGATGTTCTGGCACTGAGCTATAGCCCCATATCAAACAGTTCCATGTGCCAGACTTAGTCCTCTTTTCTGATGGCCTATTGAGTTGTTCATAGAATCACAGAACTGTAGAGGTGTAAGGGACCACCAAGAGTCATCTAGTCTAACCCCCTGCAAAGCAGAAATCACAGCTCAAGAATCCCTGACAACCTGTCCAGTGAAGAAGAGTCCACCACCTTCTGAGGTTGTCTGCTCCACAGTCAAACAGCTCTTGCCATCAGAAAGTTCTTCCTAATGTTTAGCCAGAATCTCCCTCCTTTTAACTTAGAATCATAGAATCATAGAGTTGGAAGAGACCCCAAGGGCCATCCAGTCCAACCCCCTGCCAAGCAGGAAACACCATCAAAGCATTCCTGACAGGTGGCTGTCAAGCCTCTGCTTAAAGACCTCCAAAGGAGACTCCACCACACTCCTTGGCAGCAAATTCCACTGTCAAACAGCTCTTACTGTCAGGAAGTTCTTCCTAATGTTTAGGTGGAATCTTCTTTCTTGTAGTTTGAATCCATTGCTCCGTGTCCGCTTCTCTGGAGCAGCAGAAAACAACCTTTCTCCCTCCTCTATATGACATCCTTTTATATATTTGAACATGGCTATCATATCACCCCTTAACCTTCTCTTCTCCAGGCTAAACATACCCAGCTCCCTAAGCCGTTCCTCATAAGGCATCGTTTCCAGGCCTTTGACCATTTTGGTTGCCCTCCTCTGGACACGTTCCAGCTTGTCAGTATCCTTCTTGAACTGTGGTGCCCAGAATTGGACACAGTATTCCAGGTGAGGTCTGACCTCGAACTTGAATCCATTGGTTCCTCTGGAGCAGGCACAGGCAAACTCTGCCCTCCAGATGTTTTGGGACTACAACTTCCATCATCCCTGACCACTGGTCCTGTTAGCTAGGGATGATGGGTGTTGTAGTCCCAAAACACCTGGAGGGCCGAGTTTGCCTATGCCTGCTCCAGAGGAAACAATGGATTCAAGTTCGAGGTCAGATATGTGAACCACAGAATCATAGAATCATAGACTTGTAGAGTTGGAAGGGACCATCTAGGAATATGCAGGGATCGAACCTGCAACCTTGGCGTCTTCAGCACCACGCTCTAAAACAGCTATCATATCACATTGCATAATGCCTTTCCTATAGGTACATGCAATTTGAGGGACACTCATCTCGATGGAGATCTTCAGATCAAGATGATGGAATCTCGTTGCCAAGGTAAAGGCGACTATGGGGTGCGGCGCTCATCTCACTTTCAGACCGAGGGAGCCGGCGTTTGTCCGCAGACAGCTTTTCTGGGTCATGTGGCCGGCAGGACTAAACCACTTCTGGTGCAACGGGACACCGTGACAGAAGCCAGAGCGCATGGAAATGTTGTTTACCTTCCTGCCACAGCGGTACCTATTTATCTACTTCCACTGGTGTGCTTTCGAACTGCTAAGTTGGCAGGAGCTGGGACAGAGCAACGGGAGCTCACCCTGTCGCGGGATTCGAACCGCCGACCTTCTGATTGGCAAGCCCAAGAGGCTCAGTGGTTTAGACCACATGCCACCCGCATCCCTTGTTGCTGCCACAAACCCTGGCTCCACTATAGGACTCTGACCACTCTGACCAGCAATGGCTTTTATGCTCTAGCCATCATAATTCTGGTGCATTGCAGGAGGGGCTTGGATGCATCTGGCAAAGGAAGCTGTTTCCTCCTGCAGCTCATGCCACAGGAAACACCACCGCAAGAAAACATCCCCCTGAACCATGCAGTGCAAGTCGTGGCCCAGAGGGTAAGGTAAAGGTAAAGGGACCCCTGACCATTAGGTCCAGTCGTGACCGACTCTGGGGTTGCAGCGCTCATCTCGCATTATTGTCTGAGGGAGCCGGTGTACAGCTTCCAGGTCATGTGGCCAGCATGACTTAGCCGCTTCTGGCAAACCAGAGCAGCGCACGAAAACGCCGTCTACCTTCCCGCCGGAGCGGTACCTATTTATCTACTTGCACTTGGACGTGCTTTCGAACTGCTAGGTTGGCAGGAGCTGGGACCGAGCAACGGGAGCTCACCCCATCGCGGGGATTCGAACCGCCGACCTTCTGATCGGCAAGCCCTAGGTTCTGTGGTTGAACCCACAGCGCCACCCGCGTCCCTTGGCCCAGAGGGTAGGCAGTGGATATGCTGAACATTAGCTTGGCATCTCGCTGTCATGGATGGAAATGTACTTCATAGCGTCATTTGCCTGTAAGGACGGCTGACGTCAAACAAAAGAGGACAGTCCTCCGGGGAGATTCTCCTTCGCCCGTTCCCATTCAATTCAACGGGGCTTGTGCAAGAGAACTTTCCCCACCAGCGAGTCCGTCCTGATTTCCATGCAAAGCTGTCGGAACGGTGCAAAGAGAACGCTCCCCCCCCCCCGACATTCATAAATATTTCATGACCGGTTGCGGGAAAAAGACAGCATTTTGGGGATAAATGTGCCGCGAAATGTAACGTTCTCTCCCCTCGCCCCTAGTTACCAAGAGACAGGGCGTTGCTGCGGCCACAGCCCGTATTTTAAATACATCTCACCCGCCAACCTGATGCAGGCAGAGCAAACGCAGCGAGCAGCGCAGGGACAGCGGACAGCTTGTTCTCTTGTTCTCCGCTTTTGGGGTTAAGAATAAGAATAATTGGAAAAGCACGCAGGGATTCAGCCGGACCAAGGCAGGATAGCTGGGAGCACCTGGGTGGCTTACTTGCAGCACCCACTACTTAGGACTTGGAAAGGTGAAACAGAGCAACAGGAACTGGGCTGAAACTGGCGGACAGCTTCCCAGCTCCCACAACACCAAAGGGCAGCAAACCAGCAAGGAGGTGCTAGAGTATCCATGCAGTAAATGGGCGTGTTGGGAAGTACAAAGACTCCTGGAGGCTCAGCCTAGAGGAGGGTACTCTAAGGCAGGGGCGTAGGAAGTGGGGGCGGGGGCGGGGGGCACCCCAGGTTCCATCATGGAGGGGGTGACAAATTATTAAGGAACAATTACTGCCCTACTAGGGCGGTTCATAAAAAACGTGGGTTTTTTTATTTTAAAAAATGCCTGCTCTAAAGGTCTTATCTTACTACACTAGGGATTATATAGCTATATATGAAATTTCATGCATATCAGTTAATATCTTGACCCTCCTCCACGAAAATAGCTGTTTACTTGGCCGTTTTCCTATGTCGTGAAGGCTGAAATTTCAATTCAGTGGAGCACTTACTGTTCCCAACCCTAACCCTGCAGAAAGCCATCTTATTAGACTTTAATTTGATTTTGACATGTTTTTAGGAGGTAATTTAATTATTGTTTGATTTTATACCAATGTTATGTATCTGATGATAGCCGCCCTGAGCACGACTTTGGCCGGGGAGGGCAGGATATAAATAAAAGTTTATTATTATTATTATTATTATTATTATTATTATTACTTATTATTATTCCTTTGTAGGAAAATATGAAATAACGTAAAACCATTTTTGCAGGCAAAAAATAATAATAATAATAATCAATGTGTGTGTGGGGGGGTGACAAGAAATTTTCTGCACCGGGTACCACCTGACCTTCCTACGCCTCTGCTCTAAGGTTGTCCTAAACACACTTTCTTTTTTTAAATATACATAATAATTTTTATTGGTTTTTACATTTTTTCCAAAATGACAACATTGTTGTATAACAAAATAAACAACGTTTGGCTAATAAGCCTGAGACTTCCCTCCACAAACCACACACCCACGGCTAATGGTTTTCAAACTTATTCTCTGATCCTGCATTTGATTATATTTTATTATTATTAAATCCAATCCTTTAAAAAATTTTTAAATCACTCTTAATAATAAATGATACTTTTATCCTTACAAAACTTCTTGTAACCCTACTAACGATGTCAGTTGTTGGCTGTTGTCTTTCAAATACACTATAAATTTATTCCAATCTTTCAGAAAAGTCTGGTCCTGCTGGTTCCAGATTTTCCCAGTCAATTTTGCCAATTTGGCATAATCCAATAATTTCATCTGCCCCTCTTCTTTTGTTGGCAGTTCTTCTTGCTTCCATCTTTGGGCTAACTCCTAAACACACTTTCTGGAGAGTAAGTTCCATTGAACCTGTGAGGAGGGGATCAACACAGGCCTCTTCTGTTGAGTAGCAGCCTGCAACCTTTGTGGAGTTTTACTTGGGAGAGGTAAAGGTAAAGGGACCCCTGACCATTACGTCCAGTCGTGACCGACTCTGGGGTTGCGGCGCTCATCTCGCTTTATTAGCTGAGGGAGCCGGCGTACAGCTTCCAGGTCATGTGGCCAGCATGTCTAAGCCACTTCTGGCGAACCAGAGCAGTGCACAGAAACGCCGTTTACCTTCCCACTGCAGCTGTACCTATTTATCTACTTGCACTTTGACGTGCTTTCAAACTGCTAGGTTGGCAGGAGCAGGGACCGAGCAACGGGAGCTCACCCCGTCGTGGGGATTCGAACCGCCGACCTTCTGATCGGCAAGCCCTAGGCTCTGTGGTTTAACCCACAGCGCCACCCGTGTCCCTTTACTTGGGAGAAGGGACAGGCAAATCTGTCCATTTCTCTGTTTCTCATCCCCCACCCTCAACCTTAAATTTAATGCTTCACATTTTGACATTAGCTTGCGATTTTTTATTTCTGAAGTCCTCGTGGAAATCCATCAGAATTTCTGGCGCTACACACTTTGGTGTGCAATCTCGCCTAATTGATACGCTTTTGCAAAGCACTTTCCTGCTAACAGAATACACATTTTCACTAATAGATGCATTTCAAGCATAAGACACTGACGGTTTTATTTGCTCTTAGAGGCTTTTACATGTTTCTCTACTGCTGTTTTATCGGCGTCTGGGTGCCTTTTGTTTCAATGGCAATGTTTGCTTTTTGCATTGTTTTTGTATCATGGAGATTTTATTTTTTTTAAAAAAAATATTAAACAGTTGATGAATGCTTTTAGCTAAATAACGAAAATAAATTCATATGCACACTCTAGCCTAGTAAATGAGCTTTTTTCATACACACATTACTTGGCTGCAAAATTTGGAGAAGTGCAGATTTCAAAGGGTGACTGTGTTCCGGTTTGAATCTTGTTCTGGAAAGCGCAGATTATAAGAACGGAAGGAGAACACGCAGGATCAGGCCCATGTCCCATCTAATCTAATGCCCCCAAGGAAAGCCCACAAGCAGGATCCGAGCACAAGAGCCCTCTCTCTTCTTGCAGCTTCCAGAAACGACTGTACAGAAGCATTACTGCCTTCAACCGTGAAGGCATGAAATTGCCTAATCCTAGGTTGCTGACCCAGAGGCGTAGGAAGCCGCTTGGCTGCCCGGGGCGGCGTTGCAGCACGGAGGCACCCCTCTGGGGGCGGGGCGTCCTGACGTCACGACGCATGTCAGGAGGGACTGCGCATGCCTGGAAATCCCAGAATTTCAGGGCATGCGCAGTCCAACTCCATCTGGGCAGGCGCTGCTGCTTCCGCGGTGACCGGCGAGCCGCCGAGTGAGCGCCGGCTCGTGGGGCTGCCCCATTCGTCTGTAAAGCAGCACAGATGAACAGGGCAGCCCCATGAGCCGGCGCTCGCTCAGTTGCTGCGGGAGCAGCAGCGCCACCGCTGTCCCGGATGGACTGCACTGTCCATCTGGCCGGCGCTGCTGCTCCCGTGGCGACCGAGCAAGCGCCAGCTCGTGGGGCTGCCCCGTTCGTCAGTAAAGCAGGACGGACGGGGTGCTGGGCGGCAGGGCTCGGCTTGGGGAGTGGCAGGAGGGGCCGCCGAGTGTCACCCCCCTCCCCTGGAACCCGGGGCGCCCCGCCCCCTACGTCCCGCCCTTGCTACGCTACTGTGCTGACCACCACTGCCTCCTGCGGCAGGGAGTTCCATAGCTCAGCTATGTGCTGGGTGAAGAAGTCCCTTTTTTTTAAACCTGTCCTGAACCTTCCAACCTTCATTTACATTCTTGCTAGTTCACAGGAGCTACGCCCACAGAGCTGTATTGCTGATAGGCAGATACTCAGACCAGAGAAATGCAATTGCTAGAGAGGGCTCTGTGTGATGTCATTTCCCCTCTCCTGGAGAGGAAGGAGCATATGGTACTTCCTCTTCCTCTCTCTCTCTTCCTTTGACCAACCCTGAGGGCAGCTGTGCCCTGTTCTTGCTAGAGTTCCTGAAGCTGGTCATACCGTAAATATAAATATTTTGCCTGCATGGATCTTACTGCTGCCATTGCTGTGAACCAATGCAAGAATGTAAGCGATTAAATTATATTTTAAAACTTGCTTCCCAAGTTGTTGCTTGATTCTTTGTTAAGTGAGGCAAGAAGGGGAAAGCCAGCTTACTTTGTAGCCGCACTTTCTGAAAACAAGGTTTTGCAGCCTAATTGCTTCGCTTTTAATTTTGCTGCCCAGGATGGGAGTTTGAAACTCTGTTCAGCCCACACACGTGGGCGACTAGAGAGATAAATTGCAATTAATATACCTTCTGCTATCCAGTAAAACCCATCCCACAATGAGAGAGGGGTGAAAACTTTGCTCTATCGACTTTATCCATGCTGTGCTTCACATCATAAACTTCTACCATGAGGCTAATCCAGTTCATCAGTGCAATCCTGAGCATGTTTATTTTCTGGAAATAACTCCTACTGTGTTCAATTTGGCTTACTCCCCAGGAAGTGAGACCTGTGGTTATAGGGCAGTCTATAAATTCTATTATTATTATTATTATTATTATTATTATTATTATTATTAAGGATTGCAACCTGTGCCACTTTTTATTCTAGATAGCTCTTTGGTGATCAGGAATAAGCAGAGATGGGAGGTTAATTGTCTGTCACATCCCCCCCCCCCAAAAAAATCTGGAGTGGGGTGAGCAGGAAATGATTAAAAAGCTTCCCAACACAACTTTTCTTATTTCAAGTGGGGAGGCAGCCTAGGGGCAACGTTTAAGCCAGGGGTAGGCAGGCAGAGGGCCTTCTCGGAAGTGGCACCCGCCCTGTGGAACGCCCTCCCACCAGATGTCAAAGAGAAAAACAGACTTTTAGAAGACATCTGAAGGCAGCCCTGTTTAGGGAAGCTTGTAATGTTTAATACATTATTGTATTTTGATGTTCTGTTGGAAGCTGCCCAGAGTGGCTGGGGAAGCCCAGCCAGATGGGCGGGGTATAAATTATTATTATTATAATTATTGGCTTGATGCGGCCCAATCACCTTCTCAATCTGGCCCATGGACGGTCTGGAAATCAGCATGTTTTTTCATGAGTAGAATGTGTCCTTTTATTTAAAATGCATCTCTGGGTTATTCGTGGGGCATAGGAATTCGTGGGGCATATATCCAAAATATAGTCCGGCTCCCCACAAGGTCTGAGGGATGGTAAACCGGCCCACGGCTGAAAAAGGTTGCTGACCCCTGGTTTAAGCCTTGCTTATGTTCTTAGTTCTTGCAACTTATTGTTGCATTTATATCACACCTTTTCTCCAACGAGCTCAAGGTGGGGTACACACATCCCCCCCCCCGCCTTGTAGCTCCATGAATAGTAAATCACATTTCTCAGGATTCTGTAGGGTGGTTGTAATGAAATGGATGGTAGTGGACAACGGCCAACATCATGAAAACAAGCATATTAAAATATCATCAAAATTAACCCACCGAAAGAGCTGACATTCAGCTCAGAAATAAAAGCTCAGGTTTGTTTGTCATGTCTTCATCACTAGACACCGAAAGTGTCGACGGAACGGGAAGGGTGGATTTTCAAAGGAGGGGGTGAGTGCCATAATCGGGGGGGGGGGCATTGGTAAAAGCTCCACAGAATGCTTTTTACAAAGATGGTTTTACAAGAACATAAGGAGAGTCCTTATGTTGTTATGTTATGTTATGTTATGTTATGTTATGTTATGTTATGTTATGTTATGTTATGTTATGTTATGTTATGTTATGTTATGTTAATGTTATGTCCTTAGGGATGCGGGTGGCGCTTCTGGCGAACCAGAGCAGCGCACGGAAACACCGTTTACCTTCCCGCCGGAGCGGTATCTATTTATCTACTTGCACTTTGACGTGCTTTTGAACTGCTAGGTGGGCAGGAGCAGGGACGGAGCAACGGGAGCTCACCCCGTCGCGGGGATTCGAACCACCGACCTTCTGATCGGCAAGCCCTAGGCTCTGTGGTTTAACCCACAGCGCCACCTGGGTCCCTCAGTATTGCATGCCCTCCAACATTTCTCCGATGAAAATAGGGATGTTCTAAATAATAATAATAATAATAATAATAATAATAATAATAATAATAATAATTTTACCCTACCCATCTGACTCGGCTGCCCGAGCCACTCTGAGTGGCTACCAACATATATAAAAACATAATAAAACATTAAACATTAAAAAAAAAAACCTTCCCTGGGCAGGGCTGCCTTCAGACGTCTTCTAAAGGTTGTATGTTTACTTATATCGTGGCTCATATAATTCCGTACCCTCCAACATTTCTCTGATGAAAATAGAGACATCTTAAGGAAAAGCTGGACATTCTGGGATCAAAGCAAAAACCGGGATGGCTTCTGTAAATCCAGGACTGTCCCTGCGAAATAAGGACACTTGGAGGGTCTGGTATTGCCTGCACTGCCTGGGAATGGATTTCCAGTTTCCAAACAGGGAGTGAGTCTCTCTCTCATCCCTGGAGATGCCCCTGGGGACCGAATGAAATGCTTCCTGTTAATGACTTGCATGTCCTGAGTACAGTCAGGTTTTGCCACCAGGGAGCTTTTACAAGGGAGGGAGGCGACTAAATTGCCTGGCCTTTGCGTATTACCTGCAGCTGATGCGGAGTGGCCAGATCAGGTTCACCAAAGTGAGCCAGGGGATGGAGCAAGCCTCCTAAGAAGGGAGTCTGTAGCATTTGGGACTTTTTAGTTCAGAGAGAAGGCGAGGTAACCTGCTGGAAGTTTTTTAAAAAGAGAAGGTTGAGAGAGAAAGGTTTTCCTCCTCTTCTCAACACGTGGGCATCTCATGAAGCTAAAATGCTGGAAGAGTCAGGGACAGCAAAATAAAGTTCTTTATCCTTCACACTGTGCTTAGTTTAACTATGGAACTCCTTACCGCAGGAGGCAGTGGTGGCCACCAACCTAGATGGCTTTAAAAGAGGATTGGAGAAATTCTTGAAGGACAGGGCTTTGGGTGGCTCCTACTAGCCATAGTTGGAGGAAGAAATGCTTCTGAAAACCAGTTGCTGGGAACCACAGGAGTGGCCAATGCTCTTGTGCTTGGCTCCTGCTTGTGGGCTTCCCTTAGGGGCACCGGGTTGGCCTTCCCTGAGGTTGCTTCCCAGGGCTGTCTTAAGTATATCTGGTGCTGTGGCGCAAAGATCCCTTCGGCGGCGCCCCCCCCCCATTTCCCAGAGTTACCGACCTTTTTACGGCGCTGCCGGCAGCTTTGCAGGGCTGGAGGAGGCCGGCAGCGCCTGGAGGGCGGCTCCTCTGGCAGGGAAGAGGCGGAGGCTCCGGGTGTGGCACTGCTTCAGTGAAGCGGGCGAAGGCAGCGAGCTGATGCCAGGGGGCGACGTGCCACGCCCAGCCTCCGCCTCTTCCCTGGTGCCCTCCAGAACTTGGCGCCCTGGCGTCCCGCGCCACTTGCCTCTATGGGCAAGATGCCCCTGTTGCTTCCAGACAACCACTTGATTCACAATTTGTTCTGATTTGTTTGTGCGAGGTAGGCAGGGAGGTTATGCAATGCAGTAGCAAACAATTGCTATTCCACATTTTCCAATTACAGTGGTACCTCTGGTTGCGTACTTAATTCGTTCCAGAGGTCCGTTCTTAACCTGAAACTGTTCTTAACCTGAAGCACCACTTTAGCTAATGGGGTCTCCTGCTGCCACTGCACCGCCAGAGCACGATTTCTGTTCTTATCCTGAAGCAAAGTTCTTAACCTGAAGCGTTATTTCTGGGTTAGCAGAGTCTGAAGCGTCTGTAACCCGAGGTACCACTGTACAATTTCCTATTACTTTCCTTACCAAAAAAATCTGGTTTTTTTAATAATCATAATCATAATCATAATCATGAAATATGATCATTTGAGTCCAGCAAAATGGATTCTACCTCAACAAGGTGTTGGATTAGATGACCCTCAGTGTCCCTTCCAACTTTACCATTCTACAGGAAAGGTGGGGGCAAGATGACAAAGACCATTCTTCAGTGGTAGCACCTCTGCGTTGCAAGGAGAGGGTTCAATCCCCAGCGCCAATCAGTGTAAGACAGTACTGAGGTCAGGCTCTTGGCCGGCTAAGTGCTGAAGCTTTTATTCCACAAACCACTGTGCAACCTCAACATGGACCAAGCTGCAGGTTACACGATCCTGTGGTTCAGAACAGAGCTCTAAGTTTGACCACTTCAGGGCTAGATGATCCCCTGGCTCCCTTCTATGATAAGCTGGTAGGCACAAACTAAGGCTATGGACAGAGCCGTGCATTTAAAGCACAAAACTGCCCCCCAACCCCGAATCCTGGGAACTGTAGTTTCTTGAAGGCGCTGGGGACTTTAGCTCTTTGCGGCAGAAACTACGGTTCTCAGGATGCTTTAGAGAAGCCATGTGCAGAGGTGGATTTGAGGGAGTGCAACTGGTTCAGTCACACAGGGCAAGGAGTCTTGGAGGTGCAACAACTATTACTTAGAATGAAATAAAATAAAATAAATTCCTTCCAGTAGCACCTTAGAGACCAACTAAGTTAATTTTGTTTCGACTACGGCAGTCCAACACGGCTACCTACCTGTAATTAGAATGGAGTGAGAGAGCTGGGGGAGCCAAATTTTGATGTTGTCCTGGACACCGCTGAAATCTGAGACCCCAATGTCTGCCACTGCCACTGCCATGTGCTCTGCCCTCTGTCCCAGCACCTGACACGCCCCCTCGGCCCTCATTTTGGAGAGTTGGGTGGGCCCAGCCATTTGCACATTTCGGGTCCTGAGACAGAGGGCTGGGCAGGGGACTCCTGCAAGCAGACAGAGGGAAACGAGGGGAGTTCTGTAGCTCCGTGGTAGAGCACCTGCCTTGCACACAGAGGGTCGTGGGTTTGATCCGCCAGGGCATCTCCGGGTATGGCTGGGGAAGACTCATCCTGCCTGAAATCCTGGAGAGCTGCTGCCAGTCAGTGTAGACCAGGGGTCAGCAGCCTTTTTCAGCAGGGGGCTGGTCCACCGTCCCTCAGACCTTGTGGGCGGCCGGACTATATTTTTTGGGGGGAAATGAACGAATTCCTATGCCCCACAAATAACCCAGAGATGCATTTTAAATAAAAGGGCACATTCTATTCATGTAAAAACACACTGATTCCCAGACCATCTGTGGGCCGGATTGAGAAGGCGATTGGGCTGCATCCAGCCCCCGGGCCTTAGGTTGCCTACCCCTGGTGTAGACGATGCTGATGTCAATGGACCACAGGCCTGAGGCCATAAGGCAGCTCCCCATGTCCCTAAGAGCACAGAAGCAGCAACCAGAATGATCCAGGGACCAGAGCAAAAGAGAAGGCACTGTTTGGAGCATTTTCATTTGGAAGAAATATGAGTGAGAGAAGATGCAACAGAGGCACAGGAAATTATGCACATTGTGGATGGAGAGAAGCTTTTCTCCCCCTCCCCACCAGAACACTAAAAGGCAGGGGCGTCCAGCAAAGCTGAAGGCTGGAAGATTCAGGAAGAGACAAATGGAAGGACTCCTTCAGCTAAGCTACAGCATGGGAGAACACAAGGTAGTCATCAGCAACTTCACTGGGAGATAAGGCTAACAATGACTATCAGCTGAAACAAAATAAAAAAATTCCTTCCAGTAGCACCTTAGAGACCAACTAAGTTTGTTATTGGTATGAGCTTCCGTGTGCATGTACACTTCTTCAGATACACTGATGCAGAAGTTACCAGACCCTTATATATAATGACTATCAGTTGTAATGCATATACGGAGCCTCCAGGGTCAGGAATAGTCTACCTCTGAACACCTGCTGCTGGAGACCACAAGTGGGAGAGACTCCCATTACACTCCATTCCTGTTTGTGGGCTTCCCAGATAACCCAAGAAGATGCTGGATCAGTCCAGCACCTTCCAACCAGATGCCTCTATTGGGAAACCCGCAAGCAGGATCCGAGCGGGAGAGCAATTCTCCCCGCCTGCGGTTTCCACCAACTGGGATTCAGAAGCGTTGCTGCCTCCAACTGTGGTCTGAGCAAACACACCCTCTTTGACGGAAGAGTTAAGGAGGTGGGCAACTTTTGCCCAGCTATAGCCGGATTGTGTGATTTTAGCGATGGAAGAGAGGCATTAGGCAGCTCAAAGACCGGTGCGCTTGGGAGCCAAGTCTTTGTGCTTCCAATGGGAATAGATTCCTTAAAAAGCAAAGACATCACCTTGCCGACAAAGGTCCGTATGGTCTTCCCAGTAGTAATGTACGGAAGTGAGAGCTGGACCATAAAGAAGGCTGATCGCCGAAGAATTGATGCTTTTGAATTGTGGTGCTGGAGGAGACTCTTGAGAGTCCCATGGACTGCAGGAATATCAAACCTATCCATCCTTAAAGAGATCAGCCCTGTGTGCTCACTAGAGGGACAGATCCTGAAGTTGAGGCTCCAGTACTTTGGCCCTAGAAAAGACCCTGATGTTGGGAAAGGTTGAGGGCACAAGGAGAAGCTACTAACATGAGTTTGGCCAAACTGCGAGAGGCAGTGAAGGATAGGCGTGCCTGGCGTGCTCTGGTCCATGGGGTCACGAAGAGGCAGACACGACTGAACGACTGAACAACAACAAAACGGCATCTTTAGCGAAGGATACCCGAAACTTAAAATTGCCCATCAAATGCATATATGTGTGTTTGTCTTCCTTTGGGTTTTTTTAATGATCCAAAACATTGCAAAGATTTTGCTTTCTGCTGGAATCTTTCCATGTCAACACCAGGTTAACAAGCTGATAATGCATCTGGTGGACACAGGACCGAAACGAAGGAGAAGCCTGGGAGCAGGGAACCGCTGACCAGCAGTGCTCTTTAGACTAGGATGCAGTGAAATCCTCCTTGTCTTTCATCCCCCTCCTCTCTCTTACGGAATTAGCAATTAGCTTTCCTGCATGTCAGAGAACCGGCGCCAAATGTCAACACATCGAGTGGGAAGCAGGTGCCGCCGATTTAACTGAGATACTCGTAATGGGAAAGCTCATTAACCTCTTTCTAAAAAAAAACAACCCCAGAGCAAACTGTAATCATGTGCGTGTTGCATTTCATCACGAGGGCATCTGGAACTTTGATAGTATTTTAATGCAGTTCTGAGATAGGAGACGGCGCACTCCTTTGTCAATGTGGCAGGTACCACATTCTGTCGATAGACGACCTACCTGCCTATTCTTTGCAATAGCTGTCCACCTCCCACCCCTCACATTTGCTGCATTTGCTACAGATCTCCCTGGTCTATTGGATGCCCGCAGAGGCGCAAGTGGCGCGGTGTGCATCCTATCGTAAAACTGACTATAATCGGCTGAATTATACGGTGCGCAGAGAAAGCGACAGACAAAGACTCCAAACATTCAGCCGCAGAAATGCAAACCCGGAGAGGCTGCCGAGTAGAAGGGAAAGAAAGAAGTTTGCTTTGGGGGTTCAAATTTCTCCTCAGAACACAGCTTAGAACATTTCTCTCTGTGTGTGGTCTAAGAAGCATTGTTCTTCCACCAGTCGCATCTGGGAACAAAGCTTTAAGACAGCCGTAGATAAAGTTCCAAAGTTTTTCAGGGTTTTTAAAAATCATTTTTTTCTTTTTGTTTTGAAATGGAGTGTAAAAATACCTACTGTGGGGATTCTGGAAGACTTAAGCGTGGAATCCTATGCATGGCTACTCAGAAGTAAGTCCTGCGCCCTTCACTGCGGCTTGCTCCCAGGTAAGCGTGCACAGAATTGAAGCCTAAAGGAACTTTGATTCTAAGCTGGAGAGATTTCGGTAGGAAATGTGCAGTTATCTTCGAAGGGATTATTCCCTTTGCAAGACAATGGGACCAAAGGGTGCGGGGAGAGCAGAAAAACTGAGAGCATGGTGTGCTCTTTGATCCCAAGGGGCAGGTCTCCTGTTAACGAAATAGTTCTAAAACAAACCTTTCAGAGCTGGCTGCTGAGAAATACCCACAGGAAGGAAAGAGAAAAAGCAAACGCTGCGACAAATAAGTCAGTTTTCTTTCTTTTTTAAAAAAAAAAGCAATATATGCATTATTTGCAAAATGCCACCTTGTTCCGACTAATACATTTCAATACATAGAGGAATCCTCCCCTTCTCTCTCTCTCTCTCTCTCTCTCTCTCTCTCTCTCTCTCTCTCTCTCTCTCTCTCAAATCGGGTGAATTTTTCTGTGTTTCCCCCGACCTCCACCACCCAAAAGCGTTTTCCTTTAAAAGGGAACAAAAAGAAGCTAGTTTATCCAAAGACAAATCCATCTTCAACGAAAACCCGTTCCGAACAGTCCCTGTTCAAAGAGAAGGCATGCTTTCGACTCTGCTGGCAAACCAAAAACAAATGTTTAAGCGGCTGATCTCCTTGAAGGAGAGGGTAAGGAGGAGGAGGAGGAAGTTCGCCACCAGAGAACCATAAAGTCCCCCTCCCTCCCCAATCCCCCCCAGCTCCTTCCCACCCCAAAACTGCCAGTTCCAAAGCTCTGGGTTGGTTTCAAGAGCATGCAAAGCTAGGAACTCACAAGACAAAGAGAAGGAGAGGCGGGCTGGCAAATCCGCCTACCTGCCTGGGTGTGATGCCCGAGTTGCGCTGTTCCCTCTGATGTTCGATCCTTGCACTGTGTTCTCTGCCGGAGTGGCCCCCTCTATATGTACACGCAGGCAGGCAGGCACACACACGCACACGCACAAACCTTGCCAGCCCATTAACATGTGGATCGGTGAGTCCAACCCTCTGAAGGAGCCACCTGACTGATCCACTAGCTTAGCAGCTGTGCGCCCCTTGGCACCCTCTGGGGAAACCTTCCGAGAAAGTGGTTTGTCGCACTCCGGGAGGCTGGGACAATGGCACAGGGGCATCACCAGACCGGCAGCCCTGAAAGTGGGGCTTCCAATGGGCTCGGGCTACTCTGGCTCTGCAATGCTGCTCGCTGATGAGATTCCTTGGGAGTCACGGTGCTTCCAGACCTCGCGGAGCACCAGGTGCCACCTCGTGCCAGCTCTGGTTATTTGCCCATCGGGACCAGTGTTGCCTGCTCTGGCTGGCAGCAGCTGCGGGAGGAGGGCTGCAGCATCTTACCTTGGCCCCAGAGTCAATCCTGGTGTCTCCAGGTAGGGCTGCGAGAGACTCCCTGACTGAAATCCTGGAGAGCTGCTGCCAGTTGGTGTAGAGTAGACAATACCACGCAGATGGGTGGATAGTCTGATTCAGTCAATGGAAGCTGTTTCTGTCCCTCTCTCCAACATCTGAGGCAGTGGTCCACCCCCTCCCTCCATCACCTGCTTCCTGAGCCTTCTGACTGGGAGACACTAAGAACAGAAAGCTGGGGGCCTCTGCACTGAAAGCAAAGGTTCTGCCACTTAGCTCCTGTCCCCCGCTAAAAGCTAACAGGGTGGAGTGGTTAGGGGTGTGAGGTGGGAAGTCCTGAGTTCAAATCCCACTGCTGCCACCAATTTACAAGGTGGCCTCAAACAAGATTCCGTGACTCGGTGCTCCCCACTTGTCATAAAGCAAAGGTGGGGAACCTATGGCTCTCCACGTGTCTTTGGACTCCACCTCCTATCAGTTTAGTAAATGGTATGGGATTATGGGTGTTGTAGTCCTGAAATATCTGGGGACCCACAACTGCCCCATGCCAGCAATAAAGGTCCTGCTTGAGGCCTTGCCATAGCCACCTGGTTGGCCACTGTGACTGTGAGAACAGGCTGCTGGACTAGATGAGCCATTGGCCTGATCCATCCAGCTGCCAAGACCTCCTTGTTCTTAAGTGATAATACTATTGAGCTACTGTGTATGGGTTGTTGGGGAGGGTTAGTACCTCTGGGGGGGTGGAACACATCATGCTCCTTCTGTGGTAGTTTGTTGACCTTTGGTCCCCCATCCTGCACTCAGCTCTCACCTATGGTTCCTAGAAGCCGTCAGCAGGCAACAGCGGCCACAATCCCAGGAAACGGCTTTGACTGGCCGGCTAAAGCAGGTGAGTTTGGGACTTCCCCTGCTTGTGAAGGCAAGCTTGGCGGGTAGAACAAACGAGACCAAGAGTGAGTCCCATGATCAAGAAGTTGGTTTCTGCATGTGCTGTAGGGAGAAGTTACAGGTAGGTAGCCGTGTTGGTCTGCCACAGTCAAAACAAAACAAAAAAAATCATTCTAGTAGCACCTTAAAGGTAAAGATAAAGGGACCCCTGACCATTAGGTCCAGTCGTGACCGACTCTGGGGTTGCGGTGCTCATCTCGCTTTATAGGCCGAGGGAGCCGGCATACAGCTTCCGGGTCATGTGGACAGCATGACAAAGCCGCTTCTGGCGAACCAGAGCAGCGCACGGAAACGCCGTTTACCTTCCCGCTGCAGCGGTACCTACCCGGTATTTATCTACTTGCACTTTGACGTGCTTTCGAACTGCTAGGTTGGCAGGAGCAGGGACCGAGCAACGGGAGCTCACCCCATAGCGGGGATTCAAACCGCCGACCTTCTGATCGGCAAGCCCTAGGCTCTGTGGTTTAACCCACAGCGCCACCAGAACCTTAGAGACCAACTAAGTTTGTTACTGGTATGAGCTTTCGTGGTATCTGAAGAAGTGTGCATGCACACAAAAGCTCATACCAATAACAAACTTAGTTGGTCTCTAAGGAATTTTTTTATTTTGTTTCGACTGTAGAGAGAAGTGAGGGGCAGGTGGGGCTCATCACTCTGATCCTGAACCTCCACCACCTTGCAGGATATCTCCAGGAGAAGAAAAGGCTAAGGAGTAAACCCTACAGAAATCTGGAGTGGGGTCCCTAAGACGCTTGGTCCCTCCTTCCGTCAACTCCTGCAGCCAAACTGGTGCCAAATGTCTTGCTCTGCTTTCCTTTGGACCACATCAGCGAGGCCGAGGGGAGGGGGGGTCTTGCCGTCTGGGCAGCCCAGGACCTCCAGACACACTGCCCAGGCTTGCGCCCCGGAGAGGTCACTTTGGTGCTGCTGGCACAGCAGGTTGACTTCACCCCCAGAGGCACACTCCATTGCCTCCCAAGTAAGACAGGTGTCAACAACTGTCAAAAGGTTTGGAAGAGGGCAACTAAGATTATCAAGGAGATGGAACAACTCTGCTATGGGGAAAGGGTGCAGAATTTGAGGGGTTTTTTAAAAAAAGTTTTGAGAAATAAGAGGTGACATGACAGAAGTTTATAAATTATTCCTGGCATGGCGCAAGTGGAGAGGGAGATATTTTCCTCCAACTTCCATAAAACTAAAACTTGTGACCTCCAACGAAGCTGAGTGTTGGAAGATTCAGGACAGATAAAAGAAAGTCCTTCCTCATGGAAAGCATAGTTAAACTGTGGAACTCTCTCCCACAGGAAGCAGCGATGTCCACCGCTTTCTCCATCCACCCCCCTTGTTGTCTCTCCCTTGCTGAAAGAGACAGAGGTGGCACCATGCAGGTGCCTAAAGGATGAAATGTGATTAGGTGTGTCTTTATTTATTTCTATCCAGCAATTTACAAAATCTGCACCGTGAGCAGAGATCGTGTTAAGAGCCAGGCACCAGGAACCTTTGACCCCTCTGGATGCTGCTGAACTACAGTTCCCATCACCCCTGCCCATTGGCCATGCTTGCTGGGGCTGCTGGGAGTTGTAGTTCAGCACCATCCCATGGGCCAAAGGTTCCCCACTCTATGGCTTATATAGAGACAAAGGCAACCGTTCAGGACCATGGACAGGACATTGCAAGACCTGGGTCCTGGATCCGGACCGCCGCAGCGCCTGGAGACAGGCAGTGAGGTCATGTATCCACAGCAGTGACCAAAGGAGAAATGACCGCTGGGAGGAGTACATAGAGAAGAAATGCCATGGTGCACTTGCAGCAGCACAACCAGACGTCTTCATCTGCCCTGGCTGCAACAAAACATGTCTCTCCCGCATCGGTCTCTACAGCCACAGCAGGTGCTGTAACCTTCCAGCTGTTTGACTTCACCCCTGAATGCATGCTCCTCCATTGTCTCCCAAGATAAACAGATGCCAACCAACCAATTATGGCTGGGGGCAACTGAAGCCATCAGGAGCCCCCAAGAGAGAGATGGGTCACAGCAGAAGGGCACTGTCATCAACAGGCACTTTGGTGCTGAGACTTTTTTTTAACGTGGATGGTTGCTGGGGTTTTTTTAAATTATTTTTATTAATTTTAATTATAACAAACATCATATAAAAATAAACATTGAAAAAGAAAAAGTTTAAATACAACTGTAACGTTTTCCATACTGTTTATACAATCAATACAACCTCAAAGTGTGGGGTTTTTCAAATCCCTTGATTTCCCTCTCCATGGTTCCATTATTTTTGTTATTAATTCATGCATGTCCAAATTCAATTCTCCATCTAAAGGTAAAGGGACCCCTGACCATTAGGTCCAGACATGTCCGACTCTGGGGTTGCGGCGCTCATCTCGCTTTATTGGCCGAGAACCGGCGTACAGCTTCCGGGTCATGTGGCCAGCATGACAAAGCCGCTTCTGGCGAACCAGAGCAGCGCACGGAAGCGCCGTTTACCTTCCCGCCAGAGCGGTACCTATTTATCTACTTGCACTTTGACGTGCTTTCGAACTGCTAGGTGGGCAGGAGCAGGGACCGAGCAACAGGAGCTCACCCCGTCGCAGGGATTTGAACCGCCGACCTTGTGATCAGCAAGCCCTAGGCTCTGTGGTTTAACCCACAGCGCCACCTGGGTCCCTTATAATTCTCCATCTATTTGTACCTAATTCTATCTTTCGTTTAAAAACTGCAAATTTTTTTTAGAATCCTGCTGATGTATCAGCTTGTAAACAATGCTTTGGTATATATGCAATAAATATTTCCCATTCATTTTTAAATTTGTTATTGTCCTGATTTCTGAGGCTTCCTGTTAACCTTGCCATTTCTGTATATTCCATTAACTTCACTTGCCAACCTTTTTCGTGGGTATTTTTCCCTCTCTTTCCAACATTGGGCTATCAATATCCGTGTGGTCGATGGTGGCTGTTTGTTAATCACTCATTTCATCCGCTCTAGGACTACTTTTGGATGTGAAATTATGGGATAACTTATGCATAAGAACGTAAGAACTGCTGGATGAGGTCAATGGCCCAACTAGTCCAGCATCCTGTTCTCACAGTGGCCAACCAGATGCCTGTGGGAAACCTGCAAGCAGGATTCGAACACAGGAGCCCTTTCTCCGGTGCTTTCCAGTAGCTGGTGGAATGTAGAGGCAGAGCCTAGCCATCCTGGCTAGTAGCCATCAGAAGTGTTCTCCTCCAAGAATTTGTCTAATCTTCTTTTAAAGCCATCCAAGTTGGTGCCCATCGCTGCCTCCTGTGGCAGTGAGTTCCATAGTTTGACCATGTGCTATGTGAAGAAGAAGTTCCTTTCATGCACCCTGACTCTTCCAGCATTCAGCTTCCTTGGATGTCGACGAGTTCCAGTATTATGAGAGCTTTGTGCCTCTTAATTTTTTGATATATTTAAGACGAATTTCTATTTGCTGACTTGTTAACCGCAATGATATTATACCACCGTGGTTTTGGCCTTGATGCATTTAGGCAGCTTATTTTGCACGAATCTCTTTGAGCACAAAATACAATTGTGGAAAATGGAGTATATAGATGAACTGACTACGACTGTTTGTGTATTCTAGCAATGCCAGGAAGCGTCTCTGCAACCAAAAATTTTAGGGTCAAGGAAAACTCAGAGACACAGCTTATGCTATAGGGCCCCGAAGCTGACTTGCTGAATCAATTTGCAGTGATTAGCATACCAATTGCACTCAGTTGAGTCTTTTCAAGGAGGTGAATTTAGCAGCCAGGCACGCTGACCCCTCGGGTGCTATACTTTAACTCTCAAATTTTGCAGGAGGAATGCCAATATCACATGCTGTTCTGCCTGTGTTTACTTGGATACAATGATTGATGGCTACATGCAACCCTTAATCTTGTTCTAGCCTTCTGAGCAACAGCTATCGCTGTAGGAATGAATTTACCATGTTCTTGGAGTGCTGGAGTCTGAGCAGAGAATTTTATTCGGCGGTCTCTACCGCCAGCATCTCCTTGCTAACAAACCTTGACAGCGGCTCAGGTGAAACAGATCTAGAGAGCCAGTGTGGTGTAGTGGTTAAGAGTGGTAGACTCGTAATCTGGGGAACCGGGTTCGCTTCCCCGCTCCTCCACATGCAGCTGCTGGGTGACCTTGGGCTAGTGCCACTTCTCTGAAGTCTCTCAGCCCCACTCACCTCACAGAGTGTTTGTTGTGGGGGAGGAAGGGAAAGGAGAATGTGAGCCGCTTGGAGACTCTTCGGGTAGTGATAAAGCAGGATATCAAATTCAAACTCTTCTTCTTCTTCTAGGGGTCTTGGCAGACCACAAGCTTAACTTGGGTCAACAGTGTGATGCAGCAGCAAAAGCTATTCTAGGCAATGCTAATGCTATTCTAGGCTGCATCAACAGAAGTACAGTGTCCAGATCATGGGTAGGGAAACTGAGGCCCAGGGGCTGGATCCGGCCCAATCGCCTTCTCAATCTGGCCCATGGACGGTCCGGGAATCAGCGTGTTTTTACATGAGTAGAATGTGTCCTTTTATTTAAATGCATCTCGGGGTTATTTGTGGGGCATAGGAATTTGTTCATTTCCCCCCCCCCCAAAATATAGTCCGGCCCCCCACAAGGTCTGAGGGACAGTGGACCGGCCCCCTGCTAAAAAAGTTTGCTGGCTCCTGGTCGAGATCAAGGGAAGTCATAGAACTGCTATGTTCTCCTTGGTCAGAAGACCACACCTGGAATCCAGTGTCCAGTTCTGGGCGCCACAATTTAAGAAGGATATTGACAAGCTGGAAGGTGTGCAGAGGAGGGCAACCAAGATGATCACCATGCCTTATGAGGAGCGGTTGAAGGAATCGGGCATGTTTAGCCTGGAAAAGAGGAGACGGAGAAGAGATATGACAGCCATCTTCCAATATCTCAAGGGCTGTCACATGGAAGAGGGAGCAAGCTTGTTTTCTCCTGCTCCAGAGGGGAAGAAAGACCCAAATTTATGGATTCCATTTACAATAAATTGTCATAGGGTACAAAACTTAGACCCAGGATACCAAGCCAATCTCTGAGATCATCTGGGGGAGTGGTCCTCCCATGGACTCATGCCAGTGAAGATTTGTGCCATCACTGCAGTGGGTCCAGCCCTACGCTTGCTGGGGATGCGGGAGAGGGCCTTCTTGGTGGTGGCTCCCAGGCAACTTTGGAATTCCCTTCCTGGTAAGGCTGAACTGGCTCCCTCCTTGCTGTCTTCCTGCTGGCAGGTGAGGACTGTTCTAGCCCAACAGACCTTTGGGAGCTGACAGGTTTATTATTATTATTATTTAATAATGCTGCGCTGTTTTCATTATTTGTATTTTAATAGATTTTTTTTTAAAAAAAACATTGTTTTAATTGTATCTGAGTCCGATTACTTTCATAGGTCTTAAGCTTCCTTTGTTTTATCTGTGCCGCTTTCATTTGGGTAAGGTGCCTTGAGACCCCATCCAGGAAAAAGGAGGGATATTAAATAAATATAAATATAGTAAAAACGATGATGAATAATGCAAATATCGGAAGCCAGGTTAGGGGGGTTTTATTTCAGGAGGCCTTTGCAACATAAATGCTGCTTGTTTTATGCTTTGGTGTTTTGAATTTTGCACATTTTTGTCTTTTGTAAGGCCCAGATGTGGTGAAAAACATGACTTTTTTGGGGGGGGGGGACTAAGCAAACTGAAGCTGGGGCCTTCTGCATGCTCCTCTGCCGCTGAGCTGTGGATCTTCCCTGGACCACCGGCTGAATGGTGCCCTTAATGGTGTGTGATTATTTCCTCTTTAGCCATCTGCTCCTGGAGAATTTGACCTTCTCCTCCCCCCAAGCCACACTTCACTGGACCAAATTGATAATATCTGCAGTTCCCTTCATTTGGACTCCCCCCCCCTTTTAATTTTTTTTTAAAAAAGAGCCATTTTCATTTTAATCACTTCTTTATCGCCACCACTTAGCCAGCCTGCTCCACATTTAGTTAACTTTCTGCAAGGTTACCGTGCATTGATCTCGAGCCATCATTTACAGCGTGGTTTAAGGTTTCCATAAACCCTCAGCGCTTTTTAAAAAGCTTATTAACCTCTATTTAAAAGAAAAAGAAAAAAAGAACACCAGCCTTTTAATTTTCTGTTCTCAATTTTGTCCTAGGCTTGTAGTGTGGGATGGGCACCCCAAAGGTCATCTGGCCCAACCCCAAGCCCAGTGCAGGTAAGCTGGAACGTGTCCAGAGGAGGGCAACCAAAATGGTCAAAGGCCTGGAAACGATGCCTTATGAGGAACGGCTTAGGGAGCTGGGTATATTTAGCCTGGAGAAGAGAAGGTTAAGGGGTGATATGATAGCCATGTTCAAATATATAAAAGGATGTCATATAGAGGAGGGAGAAAGGTTGTTTTCTGCTGCTCCAGAGAAGCGGACACGGAGCAATGGATTCAAACTACAAGAAAGAAGATTCCACCTAAACATTAGGAAGAACTTCCTGACAGTAAGAGCTGTTTGACAGTGGAATTTGCTGCCAAGGAGTGTGGTGGAGTCTCCTTCTTTGGAGGTCTTTAAGCAGAGGCTTGACAGCCACCTGTCAGGAATGCTTTGATGGTGTTCCTGCTTGGCAGGGGGTTGGACTGGATGGCCCTTGGGGTCTCTTCCAACTCTTCTATGATTCTATGATTCTATGACACACTCCCCCACCCAACTCTCCATCCTTCAATCAGGCAAACAAGGGGCATTATTAGTGTCAGGGCCAGAAATGGGTGTGGCAAGAGAAGGGCGTGGCCTGGGGAGAATCCAGAGGGCCACACAGAGATGCTTGAAGGGCCACATATAGGTCTGGGGTTCCCCACCCCTGGCGTGGAGGCTGAGTGTTGTATGATGGCCAGGACAGTTAGCATTAAAATCTTCCCTCGGCCACGAAGATTTCTGAGTGACCCAAAGCCAGCTTACTCTCTTTCAGCCTTTCTGCAAAGGATTAAGATGGAAGAACTATGTCTGGCAATCTGCACACCTTACAAACAAGGGGAGATAAAAAAACCCCATTTTCCCCCAAAGATGCCACTTTGAGAAGATGTTGGGCTACTGGCCTGATCCTTTAGGCTCTCCTCCTTTTCTTGCAACAGGTTACCTGCATTTCCCTGTTAAGCGTTAGTTTTGACCAGTGCTAATCTTCTAGATGTATGGAAGTGAGAGCTGGACCATAAAGAAGGCTGATCGCCGAAGAATGGATGCTTTTGAATTATGGTGCTGGAGGAGACTCTTGAGAGTCCCATGGACTGCAGGAAGATCAAACCTATCCATTCTGAAGGAGATCAGCCCTGAGTGCTCACTGGAAGGACAGATCCTGAAGCCGAGGCTCCAGTACTTTGGCCACCTCATGAGAAGAGAAGACTCCCTAGAAAAGACCCTGATGTTGGGAAAGATGGAGGGCACAAGGAGAAGGGGACGACAGAGGACGAGATGGTTGGACAGTGTTCTCGAAGCTACCAACATGAGTCTGACCAAACTGCGGGAGGCAGTGGAAGACAGGAGTGCCTGGCGTGCTCTGGTCCATGGGGTCACGAAGAGTCGGACACGACTAAACGACTAAACAACAACAAATTCTTCTAGAAAAAGAGGTGCCAGAACTCACCATGAATGCTCCCCTTGTTGGAACTCTGCTGGAACTGAGTTCCGGCTGAAAAGGAAAAGTCCTGATTTTGACAGCTAGCAAGTCCAGATCTCTGTGTATTCCATTCCCAAGTTTTGGAAAGGCCAGGCCTCACAGATCCTACAACCCGGAGTCTTTTGGAGGCAAGGAAAGGCATGTGTGTGGCTGTAGCTTCCTTGCTCACTGCTGTCAACAACAGCAGCAGCCGAAGCCTCTTCGGAGTTCACCAAGGATGGCTATGAATTAGCTGCCTATTAAAAGCCCTGAGCCCTTTTGCCAATACATCAATGTCAAAACACTCATTTGTTCCAAAGTGCCCAAGATTTGGTCCGAAAAAACGGAGCAAGCAGATGGTTAGGAAATGGCTTCTCCAGCTCAATATGTGAAATTGGACAATAAAATCCCTGCCAGTGGAGAGATTTTATCTCTACCATTTCTTAGAACAATACCCAGGAAAAGGGTAGGTATATAGATTTGCAAGACCAGAAGCCTCTTGCAGAACGCATTGTTTCACTGGCTACATAAGTGGGATTTTATGCTTTGAATGACTGCTGCCCAATAAATCTTTCCCCAAGAAGATCAGACTAACTATCTGACTTCTGTTGAAGCTGTGGGCGAAAAGTTGGGGAAGGAAGTGATGGGCTGGAGGAGCAGGAGACAGAGGCTGGAGATGACACGATGACTTTATACATATCTATGGTGCAACCAGGGACCCAGGTGGCGCTGTGGGTTAAACCACAGAGCCGAGGGCTTGCTGATCAGGTCGGTGGTTCGAATCCCTGCGATGGGGTGAGCTCCCGTTGCTCTGTCCCAGCTCCTGCCAACCTAGCAGTTCGAAAGCACTTCAAAGTGCAAGTAGATAAATAGGTATCGCTCTGGTGGGAAGGTAAACGGCGTTTCCGTGCGCTGCTCTGGTTCACCAGAAGCTGCTTAGTCATGCTGGCCACATGACCCGAAGCTGTACTCCGGCTCTCGGCCAATAAAGCGAGATGAGCGCTGCAACCCCAGAGTCGGACACGACTGGACCTAATGGTCAGGGGTCCCTTTACCTTTACCTATGGTGCAACCATAGAATTGATGCCGAAGAATGGATGCTTTTGAATTATGGTGCTGGAGGAGACTCTTGAGAGTCCCATGGACTGCAAGAAGATCAAACCTATCCATTCTTAAAGAAATCAGCCCTGAGTGCTCACTGGAAGGACAGATCCTGAAGCTGAGGCTCCAATACTTTGGCCACCTCATGAGAAGAGAAGACTCCCTAGAAAAGACCCTGATGTTGGGAAAGATGGAGGGCACAAGGAGAAGGGGACGACAGAGGATGAGATGGTTGGACAGTGTTCTCGAAGCCACCAACATGAGTCTGACCAAACTGCGGGAGGCAGTGGAAGACAGAAGTGGCTGGCGTGCTCTGGTCCATGGGGTCACGAAGAGGCGGACACGACTAAACGACTTAACGACAACAATGGTGCAACTGCATTTGGGTTATTGTGTACAGGGCTGGTCACTTTGCCTCAAAAAAGGGAGTTGGAAAAGGTTCAGAAGCAGGAAACCGAAATAACCAAGGAGATGATGGAACAACTCCCTTGTGATGAGCAGTTGCAATTTGTGGGTCTTTTTAATTTAGAGAAAAGGCAAGTAAGAGGAGGCATGATAGAAGTTTAGAGTTGTTTGCATGGCCTGGAGAAAGGGGGGGGGGCCTCTCTCGTAAGGCTAGAATTTGTGGGCATCCAGCAAAGCTGAATGTGGGAAGATTTAGGAGAGATCAAACAAAGGACTTATTCATAGTTAAACTATGGAACTCCCTCCCACAGGAAGCTGTGATGGCCTCCCAATGGATGGCATCTCTCTGTCTTGGGAGACAATGAAAGAGTACGCCTTTGTGGGTGAAGTCAAACTGCTGAAAGGTTACAGCACCTGCTGTGGCTGTAGAGACCAAGGTGGGAGGGACATGTTTTGTTGCAGCTGGGGCAGATGAAGGCGTCCGGTTGTGCTGCTGCAGGTACATCAGGGCTGTCTCGCCAGAGTGGTGCATGCTCTAGTTATCTCTCGCTTGGACTACGCCAATGCGCTCTCCGTGGGGCTACCTTTGAAGGTGACTCAGAAACTACAACTAATCCAGAATGCGGCACCTAGACTGGTGACTGGGAGTGGCTGCCGAGACCATATAACACCAGTCCTGAAAGACCTACATTGGCTCCCAGTACGTTTCCGAGCACAATTCAAAGTGTTGGGGCTGACCTTGAAAGCCCTTAAGGCCTCGGTCCTGTATACCTGAAGGAGCGTCTCCACCCCCATCGTTCTGCCCGGACACTGAGGTCCAGCTCTGAGGGCCTTCTGGCGGTTCCCTCCCTGCGAGAAGTGAGGTTACAGGGTACCAGGCAGAGGGCCTTCTTGGTGGTGGCACCCGCCCTGTGGAATGCCCTCCCAGCAGAGGTCAAAGAGATAAACAACTATCTGACATTCAGAAAATACCTGAAGGCAGCCCTGTTTAGGGAAGCTTTTAATGTTTAATACATTATTGTATTTTAATATTCTGTTGGAAGCCGCCCAGATGGGTGGGGTATAAACAAAATATTATTATTATTATTATTATTATTATTATTATTATTATTATTATTATTCGTCTCTCTGGGCTCCACATGTTCTCATGTTTTTATGGATCTGGTTGGCTACCATGAGATCAGGGTGCTGGACTAGATCCCTGTGGCCGGATCCTGCAGCCAGTTTCCTATTAGTTTCTTCCGTCATTGGATCTTCTTTGTGCAAAAGGTCTTTGCTCTATTACCCAATCCTGGCTCCTCTCTGATGGTAACCGGTCCCGTTTTTTGGTTTGTGTTATTTTTAAAAATGGCAACTCAGCTAAACATTCTCCCCCAAACAGACAAGGCCAAGGCATCAGCCCCAGCGCCAAGCAACGCTTAATTCCGGTACCCTCCCCAGATCCCTCTCGGCTCCCTAATTGCCTCCCAATCTTATTTCCTTCCCATTAATCTTCATCCCCGTTCCCCAATAGCGGGGTGAGTCATATCCATCTCGATAAGCATCAGGGGCCGCAGTTAATGGGAGCCAATGATTAGAATAACCTGCTAAAGAAAATAAATCAACCTTCTTATTAGAGGGTTGGATTTTTCTCTCTCTCTCTCCCCGTTTTCCATTAGTATTTTAGGGGCTGATTAGATGACAATCACAGCCCTTATTTGCTCTTCTGCCATCCTGCTGATGTCGCAGCAGGAGAGCAGGCGGGGGGGGGGAGGCGGGGGGAGTCTCGCCATGCTGCGGGGTCACTGGGGGGCAGAGGACGCTCTCCAGCTGAGCAGAAGCGCGCAGAAAGTTCCCGAGTTTTGAGGGTCAGGACGACTTGTCAGCTTCACAGCCCTTCGATATGTGCATGGAAGCAGCTTCTCTTGAGCAAGAGTCGCAAGACCATTCTGCTGCACTGGCGAACTAAGTAGCGCAGCCGGGGGCCCTCCCTGCAACCCAACAGGCTGCAGCCCAGTGGTAGAGCTCGCCAAAGCCACCAGGTTCAATCCCAGGGGCATCTTCAGGTGGGGCTGCTATAATTTTCCTGCTTGAAACAGCCATTGCTGCCACTCAGTGTGGACCATGGGTAGGCAAACTAAGGCCCATGGGCCGGATCTGGCCCAATCGCCTTCTCAATCCGGCCCGCGGACGGTCCGGGAATCAGCGTGTTTTTACATGAGTAGAATGTGCCCTTTTATTTAAAACGCATCTCTGGGTTATTTGTGGGGCCTGCCTGGTGTTTTTACATGAGTAGAATGTGTGCTTTTATTTAAAATGCATCTCTGGGTTATTTGTGGGACATAGGAATTCGTTCTTTCCCTCCCCCCAAAATATAGTCTGGCCCACCACATGGTCTGAGGGACGGTGGATCGGCCCCCTGCTGAAAATGGTTGCTGACCCCTGGTGTGGACCATACTGAAATAAATAAAACAAGTGCAAGATGATAAGAAAGGGGAATTAATACAGAAATAATGAGTAATGGTTTAAAATAGACAGGTGGGGGGGATGTGTGGTACCTCTTTTTTTCTTTAAAGGTACATCATATTGTTTTGTAAATGCATGGGCAGGAACTGATAAACCGGCAGCTGTTGGATAAAGGGAATTGAATATAAGGGGAATGAATTGTGAGTCAGAGGTAAATATGTAACATCAAGCAGCAATGGGGGGGGGGGAGAGACAGGTACACATCTAAGACTGAGAGAGGGAAGTCAATTTTTTTGGAAATATTGTGTTAAATCTGATGTTATTTGGCACTGATTATTTTTTTAATGGGAATAAATAAATAAATATTAATTGGCCCAAAAAAAGAAAATAGAAATATTCATGTGAATAAAAACAAGTAGTTGCTTTTAGGAGTTTCTGCGCAATGCGTTCATTTCGGACTCCCTCTCCCTCCTCCATGAGAAACAGGTCTCCTCTGCTCTTTCGATTAGCAGCGCTTGATCCAAGCCGCCTGTCCTTCTGGTTTGACTCTGGCTTCCTCGCAGGAGTCCACAGCAACCTGGCATCGAGCTCTGGGGCTCTAATTTCTTGCAGCCGCCTCGAGAAGCACCTGGCTCTCGCTCGCCCCAGCTTTGTCCTCTAAGAGAGGCAGGTTTCCACGCCTCCTCTAAGGTGCTCAGCAGGGCGCCAA
This sequence comes from Darevskia armeniaca, assembly GCA_034641395.1. Lineage (NCBI taxonomy): Eukaryota > Metazoa > Chordata > Lepidosauria > Squamata > Lacertidae > Darevskia > Darevskia armeniaca. Next base: position 714,229 of record JAWWNF010000335.1, on the reverse strand, counting down.
TCACTTGCTTTGGAGAAACCCTGATGATCTCCCAGTACAAAGGCGGGTGGCGGGGGCATCATGACCCTCCTGCTGTCACAGGGACAGAGACCTACAGGGACAAAATGCATCCCAAAAGCCCTGTTTGCCAGATCTTCTAAGGCAGCTTTTCTCAGACTTTCAGAGTTCAGCCCAAACCCTACTTTCTAGGCTTATTCCTCCTCCTCCTCCAAAGCCACTTCAACACTAACCTTCTGAGTTGCAGCTGATGTGCAAAGGGTCCTTTCACGCAGCGATGTACCTAAAACCTGGAATTTTTGCCAGCCACAATCTGCAGCGTTCTGTAAAAATACTGCAGCACGATTGCTGATGGGAGCAAGGCCCTAGCAGCGTATGGTACCTGTGCTCCGAGATCTGCCCTGGTAGAGATTTGCTGTGACGCGGGTGGCGCTGTGGGTTAAACCACAGAGCCTAGGGCTTGCTGATCAGAAGGTCGGCGGTTCGAATCCCTGCGATGGGGTGAGCTCCCGTTGCTCGGTCCCTACTTCTGCTAACCTAGCAGTTTGAAAGCACGTCAAAGTGCAAGTAGATAAATAGGTCCCGCTCCGGCGGGAAGATAAACGGCGTTTCCGTGTGCTGCTCTGGTTCACCAGAAGCGGCTTAGTCATGCTGGCCACATGACCTGGAAGCTGTACGCCGGCTCCCTCGGCCAATAAAGCGAATTTAGCGCCGCAACCCCAGAGTCGGTCATGACTGGACCTAATGGTCAGGGGTCCCTTTACCTTTACCTCCAAGGTCAGAGACAGTATGCCTCTGAACACCTTGTTGATGTTGGCATCTGTCTGTCTCGAGGGACAATGGAGTGCATCTCTGGGAGTGAAGTCGAGCTGCGGAGGAATCACAGTGCCTGCTATGGCTGCAGATACAGAGAACTTGTCATTGCTGCCTCCCTTGTTGCTTTGGCTGTGTTGGCAGCACCAAAGTGACTTCCCCAGGGTGCAAGCCTGGACAGTGTCTCTGGGTGCCTGGGGTGGCGCGTGTGCCCTGAGCCCAGGGGCGGGGCCAGTCACCCATGGGGCAGGGCGAGCTGGGGCAGGACACTCCACGGGGCCTCTGAGGAGTCTGCCTGCCTCCTCCCACTCAGCTGCCCTACAGCTGAGGGGGAGGCAGTGGGCAGACCGTTTGGGCAGTGGCGTAGCAACGGGGGGCGGTGCGCTCCCGGTGCCACATCTCCAGGGGTGACAAGGCATGCAGTTTGCTGGCGGCAGTGCTCCAGCGCCGTACGGATGGTGCCAGGATCCTCTGCTTGCAGCTGCAGCCGCATGTAGAGGATCCTCTGTTCGTGGCTGCAGCCGCAAGCAGAGGATCCTGGCACCGTCCGTACGGCGTTGGAGCGGCGGCAACCCGGTGCGTAGCATGCATGTGCGGCGGCGCTACGTACAACGCGTGCGTGCTACGTCATGTTTGCCGCTACGTCATGTTTGCCGCTTCAGGTGCCCAAGCGGCTTCCTACGCCACTGCGTTTGGGGCAGCGGGGGCCTGTGGGCGCCCAAACCACCACGTCACTCCCAGGAGAGATGTGTGGCTCGGGCGCGCTGCAGGCCCCGCGGTGAGTGACGCCCGGCATTTTGTCACCCCCCCCCCTCAGTGGTGACACCCGGGCGGGGCGGCTTACCCCCACCACACACCCCTTCCTCCGCCCCTGGGTCCTGGGCTGCCCTGTCTACAAGACCCCCCCCTTCTTGGCTTTGCTTCTATGGTCCAAAGGAAAGCACCACCAAACAGCTCTTGCTGCCAGGAAAGCCTCCCCAATGTTGACTTGGAATCGCCCTTCTTGCAATTTGAACCCTCTGCAGCAGCAGAAAAGAAGTTGCTCCCTCTTCCACGTGACAGCCTGTTAAATAGTGGGAAAGATGGATGAAGACACAGCTCTTAAAACAACCAGCTCTTTATTTCAGCTCTGAGTCCTGGACTGAACAACAGCTTAGCCGCCTGGCTTATATAGTACTAAGTAACTTGCAACAGTAACAAACTCCCTCTAGCTACCCAATCCATGAACGGCACTCTCAATCCTTCATTTGCGTGTTGTGGACCAGAGTGAGAACTGCAGCCATGGTGGCCAGAATGAGTACTGCAGTCAAACTTAATACATAACACAGCCCTTTGGATATTTGAAGACGGCTGTCAGATCTCCTCTCTGTCTTCTTAGCCTGGAGAAGAGAAGGTTAAGGGATGATATGATAGCCATGTTCAAATATATAAAAGGATGTCATATAGAGGAGGGAGAAAGGTTGTTTTCTGCTGCTCCAGAGAAGCGGACACGGAGCAATGGATTCAAACTACAAGAAAGAAGTTTCCACCTAAACATTAGAAAGAACTTCCTGACGGTAAGAGCTGTTTGACAGTGGAATTTGCTGCCAAGGAGTGTGGTGGAGTCTCCTTCTTTGGAGGTCTTTAAGCAGAGGCTTGACAGCCACCTGTCAGGAATGCTTTGATGGTGTTTCCTGCTTGGCAGGGGGTTGGACTGGATGGCCCTTGGGGTCTCTTCCAACTCTATGATTCTATGATTCTATGATTCTCTTCTCCAGGCTAAACATACCCAACCCTCTCAACCCTTCCTCATAAGTCTTGGGACTCAGCTACATAAGGAAGAAGAAGAAGAAGAAGAGTTTGGATTTGATATCCCGCTTTATCACTACCCGAAGGAGTCTCCAAGCGGCTAACCTTCTCCTTTCCCTTCCTCCCCCACAACAAACGCTCTATGAGGTGAGTGGGGCTGAGAGACTTCAGAGAAGTGTGACTAGCCCAAGGTCATCCAGCAGCTGCATGTGGAGGAGCGGGGACGCGAACCCGGTTCACCAGATTGCGAGTCCACCGCTCTTAACCACTACACCACACTGGCTCTCAGGAGGGGGAAAGCGTATTTTAAATGTGTTATAACACTGTGACACCAGATGGCGCTGTGGAGTCCCTTCTTTCAGCAACATGATTTCCCATTAGAGGTTTACAACGCGTTTTCCTGAAATGTTTTTTTTTTTTACGTGTCTAGATCCAGCCTTGCTTTCAAGGCCCTTGAGACCACTTTGGTTTCCCAAGCCCCACATCTCCTCTGACTTGTCACCTCTGCCTGCCCTAAGAAGCCCCCCCCCCCCCGCGACATGCCGTACTGAACACCAGGGCACCCTCAGAACAAGTTTAAAAGGGCGGCCTCATGCCTTTATCTCTCCTTACAAATGGTGGTTTTATTGAAAGAACAGATTGCGCTCATTTACCTGTCACGGCGCAGCTACTCATTAGCCTTGCCTTGGTGCCACGGGGACGGGTGGTCTTTGACAGGCTTGCGGAGCCCAAGACATTCCTTGGGAAATGGCCTCATCTGAGTGTTAAATTAAACTTGTCAACACCTCGCTATTCTGAGTGCTGTTCAAAAAGAGGAGAAGTTTTCTCCGAGTTCCAGCAGGAATAAAATGAGACTCGTCTCAGGCCAGAAATGAAACTCCCCCCCCCCCCCAAAAAATTTCAAAATTGAGGGAATTGTTAACATTCTTGCGCTGAGATTCCCACATGCAACTGGTGTGGTCGAGATTTGATTTGATGGGTTAAACCACAGAGCCTAGGGCTTGGAGTGGCTCCCAGTACATTTCCGAGCACAATTCAAAGTGTTGGTGCTGACCTTGAAAGCCCTCAATGGCCTTGGTCCTGTATACCTGAAGGAGCATCTCCATCCCCATCGTTCAGCCAGGACACTGAGGTCCAGCTCAGGTATACTGGGCTGAGGCCGTCTAGGGCTTTAAAGGTCAGCACCAACACTTTGAATTGTGCTCGGAAACGTACTGGGACCCAATGTAGGTCTTTCAGGACCGGTGTTATGTGGTCTCGGCAGCCACTCCCAGTCACCAGTCTAGCTGCCGCATTCTGGATTAGTTGTAGTTTCCGGGTCACCTTCAAAGGTAGCCCCACGTAGAGCGCATTGCAATAGTGAGAGATAACCAGAGTATGCACCACTCTGCGAGACAGTCTGCGGGCAGGTAGGGTCTCAGCCTGCGTACCAGATGGAGCTGTTAGACAGCTGCCCTGGACACAGAATTGACCTGCACCTCCATGGACAGCTGTGAGTCCAAAATGACTCCCAGGCTGCGCACCTGGTCCTTCAGGGGCAAGTTATCCCATTCAGGACCAGGGAGTCCCCCACATCTACCTGCCTCCTGTCCCTCAAAAACAGTACTTCTGTCTTGTCAGGATTCAACCCCAATCTGTAAGCCACCAACCATCCTCCAAACGCCTCCAGACACTCACACAGGATAGCGATAACGCTTGCGCCACATTGCCAGGGCTGAACATTTTCATTCTGAAAACTCGGAAATTTTTAGGGTATCCTTCCTGAGCAGCTCTTCCTGCAGACTTTCCTTTGCTGCTCAACTTTGGTCAGCATCGGACCTGCTTCTTTGCCCTTGGGTCAGCACAGCTGCGTGGAGCCATTCAAGGGATCAGAACGCTGACTGCATTAACCACCGGGAGGGCGGGCGGCAGCTGTGCCCTTGCCAGGGGAAGAAAAGAGAGGAGTCGGAGGGGCATTCCCTACATGGTGAGTTCTTCCATTTAGCTGGGTAAGGGCACAGGGGGCCGCCCCGAGTGCAGAATCATGAAAAGCGCTTCTGGGAACAAAGGCACGAGCGTGACTCTGGGAGGTGACGCTCCGTGACATCGTCAAACTGGGTGGTTTGCAAATGGCAAATGGATGGAAAAGTTCACCTTGGGTTGCAAATATAGATCTTACATACATAAAAGGCCGCTCCAGCCTGGATGTGCAGATATATTCTGTAACATGTCATCGGTGAGACTCTACTTGCCTGTAGACTGTCTCGCCAGAGTGGTGCATGCTCTAGTTATGTCTCGCTTGGATTACTGCAATGCGCTCTATGTGGGGCTACCTTTGAAGGTGACCCGGAAACTGCAATTAATCCAGAATGCGGCAGCTAGACTGGTGACTGGGAGTGGCCGCCATGACCACATAACACCGGCCCTGGGAGAACTACATTGGCTCCCAGTACATTTCCGAGCACAATTCAAAGTGTTGGTGCTGACCTTTAAAGCCCTAAACGGCCTCGGACCAGTTTACCTGAAGGAGCGTCTCCACCCCCACCGTTCAGCCCGGACACTGAGATCCAGCGCCAAGGGCCTTCTGGGAGTTCCCTCACTACGAGAAGCCAAGTTACAGGGAACCAGGCAGAGGGCGTTCTTGGTAGTGGCACCCGCCCTGTGGAACGCCCTCCCTTCAGATGTCAAAGAGAAAAACAACTACCAGACTTTTAGAAGACATCTGAAGGCAGCCCTGTTTAGGGAGGCTTTTAATGTTTAATAGATTATTACATTCTAATGTTCTGTTGGAAGCCGCCCAGAGTGGCTTGGGAAACCCAGCCAGATGGGTGGGGTATAAGTAATAAATTATTATTATTATTATTATTATTATTATTATTATTATTATTTTGTTTGTTTATTGCATTGATATCTGCCCTCTTTTCCTCCAAGGAATTCAGAGATGGTTCTCTCTGAATTCCAAAAACAACCCTGTGAGGCAGGCCAGGTTGAGAGGCAGTTTGTGCCGCAGGGTCAGCAAGCGAGCTTCATGGCCCAGTGGGGATTTGAACCCAGGGAGAAGGGGATCAAGCGCCCTGAAGTGGCTTCTTTTCCTCTGGCTGATGGAGGGGGCCAGGCTGGTACCCCCCCCCATCCTCACCACCTTGATCGTCTTCCAGGGAGACTGTTTCCAGAGTCTCCTTCCCTCCCCCTATGGATGGAGAAACTCTGAAAGCATTCCACTGTCTTGCACAGCTCTTCGAGGGCCGGCTCTGCTGGAAGAGGGCGCCGAATTGATTAATTAAATAAAGAAAGAATGGATGCTTTATTATTTTTGATTGCCGCAAATCAAAGCTATGCAACTGCAATTTGCATAACTCGCGCGGGTCCCCAAGTTCAGCTCTCCTTTGGAGCGAGATTTGGGTTACCATGGTGCATAATAGAGATTTTTTTCCTTCCTTTTCCGAGGCTAAGTGGCTTGCGGCTCGCTGTGGCCTAGTGACCCACTTTCCGGGGTCGTCGTGAGAATGTCAGAAACAAGGGATGCTCTTATTCGTCACTCCCCCCCCCCCGAGCTTTTGGGAAAAGAACCGGCTCTAAATCCTAAATATAATTATGGATTCCCCCCGTTGTGCAAGAGCGAAGCCAGATGCTCCCGTAAGCGATCCTTTAAATTCTGCCGCTTTCCCCCCGGTTAGAGGCGAAGGCAGAGGCCTGTCGGGCGGGCTGATGAGAATGTCAAGCACTCAGCCCAAAGAGGCAAAGATAGTTTTAAAGGGATCTCCCTGAGGAATCCGGACAGGGCGTTAGATGAGGACTCACTGGGGCACAAAATGTGCCCCTTTCAATTAAGATTTACAGGAGGTAGAATAACAGAGCTGGAGAGTTGGAAGGGACCCCAAGGGTCACCCCAGAAAGGAGGAAATGGAATAAAAAGGGTTGTCCCCCCCCCCCCAGTTTCCTTCCATGCAGGGCCGGATTTAGATTTGATGAGGCCCTAAGCTACTGAAGGTAAGGGCGTCCTTTATATGTCCAGCTGTCATTTGTCAACAACAAATTTTTGTGTGTGTTGAATATATATGATACCTCATAGGTATCTCAAGTCATTTGCACATGCTGAATGTAGGCACCCTATATATAAAGGTAAAGGTAAAGGGACCCCCTGACCATTAGGTCCAGTCGTGTCCGACTCTGGGGTTGCGGCGCTCATTTCGCTTTACTGGCCGAGGGAGCCGGCGTACAGCTTCCAGGTCATGTGCCCAGCATGACAAAGCCGCTTCAGGCGAAACCAGAGCAGCGCACGGAAGCACCATTTACCTTCCTGCTGCAGCGGTACCTATTTATCTACTTGCACTTTGACGTGCTTTCGAACTGCTAGGTTGGCAGGAGCTGGGACCGAGCAACGGGAGCTCACCCCGTTGCGGGGATTCAAACTGCCAACCTTGTGATCAGCAAGCCCTAGGCTCTGTGGTTTAACCCACAGTGCCACCTGGGTCCCTATACCCTATATATAGAAATGAGCAAACCAGTGATATTTGAGGGAGCAGGCTAGCAGGCAGGGCCCGTGACTTACATCAGGGGTAGGAAACCTAAGGCCCGGGGGCCGGATGCGGCCCAATCGCCTTCTCAATCCGGCCCATGGATGGTCCAGGAATCAGCGTGTTTTTACATGAGTAGAATGTGTCCTTTTATTTAAAATGCATCTCTGGGTTATTTGTGGGGCATAGGAATTCGTTCATTCCCCCCCCCCCAAAAAAATATAGTCCAGCCCACCACGTGGTCTGAGGGACGGTGGACCGGCCCACGGCTGAAAAAGGTTGCTGACCCCTAACTTGCATCATAGGAGCCTACACAACACAAAACACTGTTGCTTTATGTAGGTTTTATTTTATTTGTTTTGTATCTTATATTTTGCAAATGTACATCCAGATTTTTTCCTTTAATTTCTTTTGGGGTCCCCAAGAGGGTGGGACCCTAAGCTACAGCTTGTCTAGCTGATACATAAATCAGGCACTGCTTCCATGTGCTACACTTCAACCCCCCATCCCTGAATTATGAAGGGTGGAACAGGCTGCCTTTCCTTCACTGAAGGCTTTTAAATAGTTGCGGTTTTTGCATTGCAGAGGGTTGAACTAGATGGCCCTTGGGGGGAGGGCAGTCCCCTCCAAACCCAAAAGCTCTACGATTCCATGTGCAATTCAGATTTTTCGCGTCACTTTACGTACGTTTTTCACCGAGCCGCGTTCGTCATTTTACCGACGGCACTTCGGGGATATTTGTGTGTCAGAAATGCTGCGTTTAAAAATACCAGCCGCTCACTGCTCAACGAACAAAGGGGGGTTAATTCTTAGAGGGACACAGAGGAAAGCGCATTCTGCCCCGGACACTGTGAGGTGAGCTGACTTCATTAAAGAGATAATTCAGTCAACACCTGTGGTCTTGAGATAAGGGCTCAGCGCACATCCTCAACCGTTTCCCAGGGACCGATCAGTCACTTCCTCCGACAAAAAAAGATCCCTCTCTGGGATGGAGCAGCAATTTGGATGCACTGAACGTTCCCCAGTTATCTGGGCTGTTCTAAGGGATTCGTACGACCCCGACGCACATTCGTACTTTGATTAGCAGGAGCGAATCTGCATCTCCTTCCCTTCCTTGCTATGGAACCTTCAGCTGACAGGGAAATGGGACCCAACATCAGTTCAGCGAGGTTTAATGCACCTGTGCAAATAAAGGTTTATAGCAGCTTCCCTGAGCTGTTTTAGACAAGAAAATGACCGAGGTTCGGTGGTGGAACATCTCCTGTGCACAAAGAACGCACCAGTTTCAATTCCTGATGTCTCCAGATAAGGCCGGAAGCGACACGTCTGAAACCCTGGAAGAGTCACTGCTGCCAGTCGGGGTTGACAATACTGAGTTTGATGGACTGAAGGGCTGGCTCAGTCTAAGGCAGCTTCTGGCTGCAGCTCTTTGAGCCAGCTGAAGGAGAGGCAGTGTGGTGTAGTGGTTAACAGCGGTAGACTCGTAATCTGGGGAACCAGGTTCGCGCCTCCGCTCCTCCACATGCAGCTGCTGGGTGACCTTGGGCTAGTCCCACTTCTCTGAAGTGTCTCTGCCCCACTCACCTCACAGAGTGTTTGTTGTGGGGGAAAGGAGAATGTGAGCTGCTTTGAGACTCCTTCGGGTAGTGATAAAGCGAGATATCAAATACAAACTCTTCTTCTTTCTGAGCCCTTTTCAAAAGCAGCTGTAAGAATTTAAGGTCTCAAATATATATGGTAAGAAGAAGAGTTTGGCTCCTCCTCCTAAGGCTTGTCTTCTGGACCCTTGATCATCTTGGTTGCCCTCCGCTGCTCACATTCCAGCTTGCCAACATTCTTCCTAAATTGTGGTGCCCAGAAATTGGACACAGTATGTAGGACTATGACAGGGGTAGGCAACCTAAGGCCCGTATGCGGCCCAATCGCCTTCTCAAACCCAGCCAGCGGACGGTCTGGGAATCAGTGTATTTTTACATAGTAGGTGTCCTTTTATTTAAAATGCATCTCTGGGTTATTTGTGGGGCATAGGAATTCGTTCATTTCCCCCCCCTCAAAATATAGTCCGGCCCATGGTCTGAGGGACGGTGGACCGGCTCACGGCTGAAAAAGGTTGCTGACCCCTGGACTATGACTTCCCTTCAACTGGACACTAGATCTCTGTTGATGCAGCCTAGAATAGCATTTGTGGCTTTTTTTGCTGCTGCACCACAATGTTAAGCTTGTTGGTCTTCTAAGACCCCTAGATACTTTTCACATGTACTACTGGCAATCAAGGTGTTCCCCATCTTATATTTGTGCAACTGGTTCTTCCTGCCTAAGTGCAGAACCTGACATTTGTCCTCATTTTGGGTTCTTTAAAGAGAGAGCTGCCTGGTCAGATTGAGTAGCAGAAGGCGATGCTCACGGGAACTGAAGACAGGGATCTAGTTCTGACAAGCGTAATGTCAAAAACAAAGGCTTTGCTTCTGAAAGAACACAAGAAGAGCCCGATTTCTGGATTGGACCAAAGGCATGTCCAGCATCCTGTTACCACAGTGGCAAACAAGATGCCCATTATGGGAAACCCACAACAGGATCCGAGCGCAATAGCAACTCTCTCCAGCTGCCAATTCCCCACAGCTGGGATCGAGAAGCATCCTGCGTCCAACAGTGGAGGCAGAGCTTAGCCATCAGGGTCAGCAAAGGTTGTAGCAGGTTAGCGAGAGGATTGAAATTGCTGACACCTATTTTCCATATAATATGTGTCCAGAGGGCGGCAAACCCAAATGGTCAAAGGCCTGGAAACGATTCTAATGGAAACGCTCTTGCATACTCCTTGAATTATGGAATAAAGTCTAACTGGGATTTTGGCACTTGAACCCCACAAAGGGAATTCCCCCCCCCCCCACAAAGCCCCTTTGTTTTAGGTATCGGCTGCCCTGCTTTCTTTCAAAATTGTCCAGAAGGTTGGTATGGACAAGTGGTGGCTTGTCTGAGGCTTTTTCATTCTCAGCTCCGCGAGGCAACCCAGAGAGATACACGGGAAAAAACACCTCTTACTGAAGCGTTTTGTGAAACCTGGCAGGTGGCGCTTGCAATGGCCCAGACAGGCATCCTTTTTTTCTTCTTGCTTCTGGGGGGCCTGATGTGCGCAGACTGGTCCCTGCTGCTGTTTTCAAGAGCAGGGTGCCATTGGGCCAGCAGGAGCTCACGCTAATTTTCTCCTTTCTATACTTGATGGTTGCTTACAGTATTATGTGGCAGAGCCGAGCCGTTTACTGACACCAGAACAAATGACTGGCCTGATAGGAGAAAGGAAATAGCAACCGTGTGTGTGTTCATTCATGGCAATCCTTCAGCGGCTGCAAAGGTAAAGAGAATTTGACAAGCATCTTGGAAGTCACCTGTTTAAAATTGTTGTGCTGGTTTGCAGGATGCTTTAAAGACCACAAGGAACAAATTCTGGACATGCAAGGAAAAAACTGCCAGTGCAAGCTGTCAAATTTGTAAGGTTAGATTAGTAGTTCTCAAAGGGCGCAGCACGCCACACAGGTGTGTCAGGAGAGGATGGCAAGTGTGACGAGGAGATTCAAGGACAATCAAAGAAACATCTAAACATTTCAGTGCAGTCTAGTCTAGTCTAGTATATACTATAGCTATAACTATTTTAAATGCTGTAATTAAATAAATATGATTTTGGGAGTTGTGATGGATGGGTATGTATGGCTGTAATTGTGTTTTTCTGGTTTCGATTGGGATGGCATTCAATTTCATTGTACTATGTACAATGACAATAAAATATCTATCATCTATCTATCTATCTATCTATCTTATCATCGTATGAAGATCAGAAAAGAGAAAGGCTTCTTTGTGTTGCTGAGGAGAGGAGAATTTGTCTCAAATTAGACCTACCGGTAATACAAATGAGATTGGCTGGCAAAAGCAAGCTCACACCTCTCAATGAATTTGCATACCTGCTTAAGGTACATATGTTAAGAGGCTCATTTCTAATTCTATTTTGGGAAGGATTACGTAGCTCCATTGTTTCATGCTTTCTGGATGCCTCATGAGCATATTATAAAGCAGTTGTGCTCTGTGTTATAAATCAAGCGCTGGCGTGCATTGTTCGTTTTTGTTTCCCGATGTATTTCTTATCAATGAAACATTCGGTGTGGAGCGAGCAGATTCTCATTCTGAAAATGTGTGGAGCAGAGGAAAAAGCTTGAGAACCACTAGATCAGATCAAGCCTTGCCTTTCCCAGAATGAGAGACCCCTTTCCCTTGGTGCGATTGAGACCTGGCAGGGGACCCCAGAGAAAAAAAGGGAAGTGATTCCCCCACCCCCACCCCAAATGCTCCTAACCTACCACTTTTCTGGAAAGTCTGACGGCCTTTTTGGGATGGATGCAGGGGTCAAGGAGGAACTAGCTATAAATAACCACCACCCTTCTTGCAGTTGAAGGAACACTTCAATGGAGTGTTGCATTCACAGAAAAGCTGGGACTCAACCCAAATTTAAGATTACATCATGAGTGGAGAACCTGGGGCCTACAACTGGCCCGGCCCAGGGCTCCAACTTGGCCTGAGAAGGCTATCTATGGCTACCAGCCACAGTGGCTATGCTCTGCCTCCACTGTCCCGAGGCAATATGCTTCTGAAGCCACTTGCTGGGAACCACAAGCGGAGAGAGCGGCTGTCGCACTCAGAACCTGCTTGCAGGCTTCGCTTGGGGCACCCGGTTGGCCACTGATAGGAAGAGATGGTGGCCTAGATGGGCAGATGAAAATGATGGACTATATAGAGCTTGCTGAGCTGACCGGAAAACTTCGTGACCAGAGGGAAGAAGCGGTGGAAGAAGATTGGAAGAAATTTAAATTCTATTTTAAAAGTATTGTAAGATTAAAGAGTAGAAGTAAGCTGGAAGATAAGTGAGGCTGTAGAATTAGATATAGATATAAGGTTTATGACGGTTGGAATTTATGATAAGGGACCGCCTCTCCTGGTATGCCCTGTGTAGGACCTCAAGGTCCTCAAATAATAACCTCTTAGAGGTCCTGAGCCATAAGGATGCTAGGCCTGGCAGCAACTAGGGCCAGGCCTTCTCAGTACTGGCCCCGACCTGGTGGAACGGTCTGTCGCAAGAGACCAGGGCCCTGCGGGATTTGGCATCTTTCCGCAGGGCCTGCAAAGACAGAGCTGTTCCGCCTGGCCTTTGGGTTGGTTTTAGTTTAACCCTGATGTTTCATTCCTTTATGGTTTGATTGGTGGGCTACTTAAAAATGAGGCTGCATTTTAAATTTTAAATAGTATTTTAACTCGCATTTTAATTGTTTTGTATGTTTTGTTGTGGTTTTTATGGTTGTTAGCCGCTCTGAGCCCGGTCTTGGCTGGGAAGGGCGGGGTATAAATAAAAATTTATTATTATTATTATATTAATGATTTTAGATAAGAAAAGATATTGAGGTTAATTAATTAAAAAGTGTTTAATGATGTCAAGAAATTACTAAAGATGATATACAAGGAACGCAGGAGAAGGAGGACAGGAGGAAGTCAACCCACAATGATAGGAAGGATGAATAGGTAAAAAGGATGTATGTTTGTTTTTATGTTTATTACTGTTGTTTTCTCTTATGTTTTGTTTATGGAGGTCTTGTGATGTTTGTTTTTATTTGTTAAAATTTTAATAAAAATTTTTTGGGGAAAAAAAAGAGATGGTGGCCTAGATGGGACATTGGCGTGATCTAGTAGGGCTCGTCTCCTGCTCTTTTTTTGTGCTTGTGATGAGGACAACTGCATTTCCCCCCATGTGTTTGATTCCATCAAGGCAGAGCGGGAGGCAGAGAGAGCCACCTCTGACCCCCCTCAAATGAGCTGCCATGCTCCATCGCCCTGGCGGCCCGAAACAGCAACCTTGACATTTTGCGGGAGAGGGAAAGGGACCGCTTCCCCTCCGCTGCCTCCTCGGAGTCAAACGGGTCGAGGCCTCCGCGTTTATTGCTGCTCAGACAAAGCTCTTTCCTTTGTTAAGAGGCAGCTACGGGGGGGGCACAAGGAGGGGATCACCCCCCCAAAGAAAGGGGGAGCGGCAAAGATGCAGTGTGTGACCATGGATTAGTCTTTAAGAGAAAAGGCAATAATTTAGCAGCCACTAAAAGCATTATCTACCCCACGACCCTTTCGAGAACAGGGCTCGGTTGCAAGGCGCTTTGATAAAGCAAGTATTGTGCGGGTTCAGGTTTGATTCGGATCAAATCAGACCTCTGAGCTGTTCATTGTCTCCCTCCAATTGGAAAGATCTCTCCCGATAAGGCTTTCTCTAGTGTTGCTAGCTGGATCGGGAGCAGGACGTTTTTCCGTGCAAACCAGATGCTGGACACCTGGAGCCAGTGTGGTGTAGTGGTTAAGAGCGGTAGACTCGTAATCTGGTGAACTGGTTTCGCGTCCCTGCTCCTCCACATGCAGCTGCTGGGTGACCTTGGCTAGTCACACTTAGAATCATAGAGTTGGAAGAGACCCCAAGGGCCATCCAGTCCAACCCCCTGCCAAGCAGGAAACACCATCAAAGCATTCCTGACAGGTGGCTGTCAAGCCTCTGTCTTAAAGACCTCCAAAGAAGGAGACTCCACCACACTCCTTGGCAGCAAATTCCACTGTCGAACAGCTCTTACTGTCAGGAAGTTCTTCCTAATGTTTAGGTGGAATCTTCTTTCTTGTAGTTTGAATCCATTGCTCGTGTCCGCTTCTCTGGAGCAGCAGAAAAACAACCTTTCTCCCTCCTCTATATGACATCCTTTTATATATTTGAACATGGCTATCATATCACCCCTTAACCTTCTCTTCTCCAGGCAGAGGACTTCTCTGGCAGAGACTTCTCTGAAGTCTCTCAGCCCCACTCACCTCACAGAGTGTTTGTTGTGGGGGAGGAAGGGAAAGGAGAATGTGAGCCGCTTCGGATAGTGATAAAGCGGGATATCAAATCCAAACTCTTCTTCTTCTAGTACGTGGAAAGCAGGGAGGGCGGGTGGGTGGGACATCAGGCAACTTCCTGTGACTTGCAGCAACTTCCCCTCCCATGGCTTCATCGCCCACCTCTCTGGATGCCTTGGTTCCAACCAAGCTGTGCTGTCAGTAGAGGCAGATCATGAAGCTTTTACAGATGTTGCAAAAGGCCCTTTAACGCAGAGGCACAGCATCTTGTGAAACGCCCCCCCCTCCCCAGCGAAAGTAGGATAACGCACACCCGCTTTTGCCTCGTGTACAGAGATTGGGACCCAGGTGGCGCTGTGGGTTAAACCATTGAGCCTAGGGCTTGCTGATCAGAAGGTCGGCGGTTCAAATCCCTGTGACGGGGTGAGCTCCCGTTGCTCGGTCCCTGCTCCTGCCCACCTAGCAGTTCGAAAGCATGTCAAAGTGCAAGTAGATAAATAGGAACCGCTCTGGCGGGAAGGTAAACGGCGTTTTCATGCGCTGCTCTGGTTCACCAGAAGCAGCTTTGTCATGCTGGCCACATGAGCCGGAAGCCGTACGCCAGCTCTCGGCCAATAAAGCAAGATGAGCGCCGCAACCCCAGAGTCGGACACGACTGGAACTAATGGTCAGGGGTCCCTTTGCCTTTACAGAAATTGGGGTGAATTCCTTGCCCCTGTAGGCGAAATCCCCAACTCCCAGTTTGTAAAGACACAGCCAAACAGCAAACAAACAAACAAACAAACACCTAGGTATTTATTAGCAGGAGCTTTGCAGAGGCCGCACATCTTTCGCAAGCTGGCTCTCTGATCTCCATCTTTGGTGGTGTCTATGAATGCAAACCACAGAAAAGCCTTAGCGTCAGCCCAAGTGTGTGTGTGGGGGAACGGAACCTGCTGCACTACAGCTCCCTCCAGCCGCAATCGATGGGAGTTTGAGCCCAACAAAATCAGTAGGGGCCCTGCCTCTGCTCTAAGTGCAGGAGGAGGAAGCAGTCCTGCTCTTTTGCAAACATGAAAAAAATATGGCTTACATCAGGGCCCCCCAGCTGTTTTAGGACTACAACTCCCATCATCCCTAGCGAACAGGACCAGTGGTCAGGGATGATGGGAATTGTAGTCCCAAAACAGCTGGAGGGCCGAGCTTGGGGATGCCTGGCTCACATCATCCAGGAGAGGCTATTGCATTTGGATCTAGGATCTCCTCTTCCTTGGTGTCCCTGCCCCCTGGGGAGGGGGGCACATTTGTAAAATAATGCTGGCTCTCCTCTGGTGGAAGAGGCTGCAGATATTGACACCACAACGGACATTGGCACTGTTTGCATATTTCCTGCATCGTGGCCGAGTGGGATTCTGAAAGCAGCACATGTTACGACTGCCGCCTCTTGCTCTCCTTGCGAAAGAACGAGGCAAAGATGCGCCAGCGCCACTGACAAGCGTGTTGAAACAAAAGAAGCCAAACTGCTAAAACCAGGCAGAATCCTTGAGAAACAGCAACCCAGAGTGGTCGTAAGCTCCCACAATGCAGAAAGGGCAGCTGAGTCAGGGTTCCTCACAACCTGGGGAGTAGGGGTGAGGTGGAGGTTTGGACAAGAGGCAGGGTTGAAAGACAATCAGATGCAAACAGCTTCAAGAGTGCAAGCTGCCCGCAAGCAAAATTATCCTCTTAAGTCCTCCCTGGCAGAGATGTGGGGGGAAGGCTAATGTACTTGCCCAAGGCAAGTTGATAAAAGATCTCCGCCTCAAGGTTCTAGTCCTCTTGATAAAAGCAGGTGCTTGTGTATGAAAACCAATACAAACCATAGAATCATTTTTAAAAGGGTGATTGTTCATTAGAAATAGGGGGAAGAAACCATCCCGGTGTAAAATGGGACGCCACTGAGTGCAAAAAGGCAGGATTCAAATTGCAGGCAGCTGTACTCTTAAATAAAACCAGAGACTTGAAATGAGCTCCCCTTGATTCCGCATTCAAAGGCAGTTAATATTTCCAACTGAAAGGGCAAGAAGAGAATCCCTTGCAAGTTAGAGGAGTCTAGCTGCAAATATTCTGGGACCCAAGTGGGGGACATCGCCAGCTGGAGTGGAACTTTTTGCTCTCTGGACTGCCCAGTATTTTCACCCGCAAACCAGGCTTTCGCAGCAGGAGGTTGGCATTCTCCTTCTGCCTGGAGGCCTCAAGAGGACCGAGGTTCAAAGACACGGCCTTGAATGCTCCGCCCGTCTCTCAGTCCAGCCTTTTCACCATGTAGGGCCCATCCAGTTCGTAGCTGATCTTCCTGTAGTAGTCCCTGGTGCCCACACCTGTAAGCAAAAGTGTGGAAATGGGTCAGTGGAAAGTGCAAGGAGTCTGTGCAAGAAAAGATGCTCCACGGAGGGTATCTGTCATGGACTGGTTGGACGCAGAGGTATGGTGGGAGGAGATGGTTGGGGAACCACCAAGGGAAGAAGGATCAGAGCCCGGGGAGTGGTGGCGGGACAGTGATGAGCGGTCAGAGGGAGAAGAGGGAGGAGACTGGGAAAAGGAGACGTCGGAAGCAGAATGGGTAACAGGGCTTAGTGAGCTGGGAGAGTCGGTGGCAGAGAGAAGTTCAGAATCAGAGGCAGAAGATGAAGCGGGAGAGGAGGCAGACCAAGAGGCGGAGATGAGTCAGGCTGGTGAAGAGTCACGGGGGTCTCTTGCACCCATCTCCCAGTGCCAGAAGAGGCATGAAAAGGGCAGAGGAGGGGTTGGCTTCATGCAGGCACAGTCTCCAATTGCTTGGGAAAAGCCCTGGAGAGGAGGAGACGTAGACGGCTGTGGGGAGGAGGGGACATTCAGTCTCGGCAACTGATTTCAGGGAGTAAGACCCACAGGGAATGAGCTGCTGTGCTCATTAGGTCTGACCCTTAGCCGAGTCTGCGGAGATGGTGTTTTTGCCAATAAAGAGGTAATTCCAACTTTGAACTGTGTGGTGTATTAACAGGAACGCTCTGTGACAGTATCCCAAGAGATGCTCCATAGAGAACAAGCATAGGCAAACTTGGTCCTCCAGATGTTTTGGGACTACAACTCCCATCATCCCTAGCCAACAGCACCAGTGGTCAGGGATGATGGGAATTGTAGTCCCAAAACATCTGGAGGACCGAGTTTGCCTATGCCTGATAGAGACCATCCCAACTTTCTTGAGATTACTTCCTCAAGCGGAAGATGAGCCATTTTGGAATCAACATGGCACCTAGCCCATCTGACCTCTTCCTCTGCTACTCTCAACATGCAAATCTAACATAGTAATGTCTACTGCATAGCAGGGGGTTGGACTAGATGACCCACGGGGTCCCTTGCAACAATTCTATGGTACTCCAGTCTTCTCTAGCCTGCTGCCTTCCAGCTGTTTTGGACCACAACGGTGCTGGCTGGGGCTGATGGGAGTTGTAGTGCAAAACAGCTGGAAGCTGCCAGGCCGGGGGGCACACAGCTCTACTCTGACTGGCAGAGGCGCTCCCCAGATCTGCCCTGCCCTGCCACCCGAGATCTTTTAAAACTGGGAATTGAACCTGCGACTTTCTGTGCCTAGAAGAATGTGCCCTATCACAGTTCAGGCTAACACATGCAAAAACACACACCCCGCCTTCTGTTTAGGTGCCCTCTTTCTGAACTGCAAACCATCCGAATGCACATTCTGGGCTTCCACTGAGGCTATGGGGAAATGAAATGAACGGGGGGGGGGAGCGGAGCGGGAGAGACTTGAACCCGGATTCACATCTCGGTTTTTTTTTAACAAAAGAGAAGGAGTGGTAAATCTCTGGAAGGAGCCTAGATGCAGAGATCATTAGGGAGGACTGAAGAGGCTCTGTCCCAGTCCTGGCCTCTCCGGAGCCCACTCGGCTCATCCTTTATCTCCACTCCAGAAGCACTTCTGCGATCCGAGGCCACAATTAATTTCCCCCAACCCACTCCTTGCGTGGGAAGGGGATTTGCAAAACACAATTGTCTCCCACAAAGGCTCCTTCCCTCCCTCCTATTCCTCTCCTCTGCTCCTTAATCAGATCCTGCCGCGCTCAAATCTTGGCTAAGCCCCGCTCGCTCGGTGGAGGAACAGCGGCTCTCCCGTTAGCGTCCAGCGGAGAGGCAGAACCATTACAGGATAAACAACAGCTGCACACACCCCTGCCGGGCTGAAAGCAGCACAGAGGCTTCCAGGACCCCTCGCTGGAAGTTTGTTCGAGAGCTTTATCCCGGCGGAGGCTGATCCGTCAGGGCAGAGAGGGCGCTGCCTTGCCAAACTCAGTCCACCTTCAGTCAGCCGCTGCCTCCCATCTTAGTTACAAGCCCAAGGCGTGGCAACGAACTCTCAGCTTCCTCCCCCTTAAGCCACATTCACAACACCCGTTACAGGAAATGGCATTCCCACCAAAGAATTCTAAGAACATAAGAATTCTAAGAACATAAGAAGGATCAGGCCCACGGCAGGCAGGATTCGACCTCAGGACCAACTCTCCCCTCCTGTGGTTTTCATCTAAATGGCTTCGGTCCAGTATACCTGAAGGAGCGTCTCCACCCCCATCGTTCAGACTGGACACTGAGGTCCAGGGCCTTCTGGCGGTTCCCTCACTGTGAGAAGCCAAGTTACAGGGAACCAGGCGGAGGGCCTTCTCGGTGGTGGCACCCGCCCTGTGGAACGCCCTCCCTTCAGATGTCAAAGAGAACAACAACTACCAGACCTTTAGAAGACATCTGAAGGCAGCCCTGTTTAGGGAGGCTTTTAATGTTTAATAGATTATTGTATTTTAATGTTCTGTTGAAAGTCGCCCAGAGTGGCTGGGGAAACCCAGCCAGATGGGCGGGGTATAAATAATAAATAATAACAATAATAATAATAATTATTATTATTATTATCATCCTGGCTAGCAGCCACCCATGGTCCTCTCCTCCTCCTCCTCCTCCTCCGTGAATCTGTCTAATCCTCTTCTAAAGCCATCCAAGTTGGTGGCCATCACTGCCTCCTGTGGGAGGGAGTTCCATAGTTTAGCTAAGGCTTCGACTGGCTGCCTAAACCAGGTGCACGCAGCTGATGGATCTCAAGCCCTTGGTGAGTTGGGGGCTTTGCCTGGGTGCAAGGACAGGCTCCGCCGGGTTGAGCGGATGAGACAGAGAGTAGGTCCAATAATCAAGAAGGTGGTCTCTGCACATGCCGGACAGGGAAGCGAGGGTCAGGTGGGGCTTGTCTACCTGGAAAGGGAGCCCCTCTAGGGAAAGGAAAACTCTGGCGCTAAGCTTCCACTGCCTTGCGCCCGTGAGAAAGGCTAAGAAGTAAACCCTACACAAATCCGGAGTGGAGTCACCTTGTATGCCTCTTTCTGGCAGCTCCTGCAGCCAAGCTGGTGCCCAGTGTATTGCTCTGCTTTCCTTTGGACCACACCAGCGAGGTTGAGGGTGGGTGGGCTGTATTCTCTTCTGGGCAGCCCAGGACCTCCACACACACTGCCCAGGCTTGTGTGAAGTACTTCCTTTTATCCATGCTGGATCTTCCAACACTCAACTTCACTGGGGAGCTGTAGTTCATTAAGAATTGTCAGGAGATACCCCCCCTTTTCCTCCTAGAGCTACAATTCCTAGTGACGTTGAACAATCCATATTTTTTCCCAGGGAGCTCTGGGAATTGCAGCTCTGGAAGAGGATTAGGCCGCAGGTTCCTTATTTGTATCATATGCCCTGAAATCCATTCCCTGGGATTTTTAAGCAGGAAGGAGAAAGGGCACTTTGCAGCCGCCAAAATTTTGGGGTCCCTGCTGAGGTCACAACAAACCCTCCAAGCAAACCGTCGCTGCTGGGAAGCTCAAGCTACGCCTGCTTCGAGTTGTGTTCATGCCAGGGACTGGCCTGCTCATCCAAGGTCTCAGAATCTTGTGGCTCAGCAAAATGCAGACTTAGCTGAGAGTTAGGTGTATTCGCCTCTCTGAGTGACGCACACGCATCAGGCAAAAAGTGGCGGTCAGGGAAAAGGGCATCCTATTACCCCTTTCTGCGCCTTTGCGGCTGCAATGCTCATTCAATATGTGGAAGAGGGTGCTTTTAATAGAATCATGGGACTGTGGAGTCGGAAGGAGATCCTCTATCATGTCAGCATACAAAGTGCTGTGCAATGAGCAACTCATCTTACCCTAACAACCCCGCTGAGGTTTAGGGTTGTTAGGCAGTGAGAAGCTCAGGGTCCACCCAGAGAACTGTGTGGAACAATCACAACTGTCTGAAGATGGTTCGCCTAATAATAATAATAATAATAATAATAATAATAATTTATTATACCCCACCCATCTGGCTGGGTTTCCCCAGCCTCTCTGGGCGGTTTCCAACAGAACATTAAAATGCAGTAATCTATTAAACATTTACAGGTAGGTAGCCGTGTTGGTCTGTCATAGTCAAAACAAAATAAAAAAATTCCTTCCAGTAGCACCTTATAGACCAACTAAATTTGTTATTGGCATGAGCTTTGTGTGCATGCACACTTCTTCAGATACACTTCTTCAGATACTGAAGAAGTGTATCTGAAGAACTGTGCATGCACACAAAAGCTCATACCAAGAACAAACTTAGTTGGTCTCTAAGGTGGTACTGGAAGGAATTTTTTAATTTTCTATTAAACATTAAAAGCCTCCCTAAACAGGGCTGCCTTCAGATGTCTTCTAAAAGTCTGGTAGTTGTTTTTCTCTTTGACATCTGCTGGGAGGGCGTTCCACAGGGCGGGTGCCACTACCGAGAAGACCCTCTGCCTGGTTCCCTGTAACTTGGCTTCTCGCAGCGAGGGAACCGCCAGAAGGCCCTCGGCGCTGGATCTCAGTGTCCGGGCTGAACGGTGGGGGCGGAGACGCTCCTTCAGGTATACAGGACAGAGGCCGTTTAGGGCTTTAAAGGTCAGCACCAACACTTTGAATTGTGCTCGGAAACGTACTGGGACCCAATGTAGATCTTTCAAGACTGGTGTTATGTGGTCTCGGCGGCCACTCCCAGTCACCAGTCTAGCTGCCGCATTCTGGATTAATTGTAGTTTCCGGGTCACCTTCAAAGGTAGCCCCACGTAGAGTGCATTGCAGTAGTCCAAGCGAGAGATAACTAGAGCATGCACCACTCTGGTGAGACAGTCTGCGGGCAGGTAGGGTCTCAGCCTGCGTACCAGATGGAGCTGGTAGACAGCCGCCCTGGACACAGAATTAACCTGCGCCTCCATGGACAGCTGTGAGTCCAGAATGACTCCCAGGCTGCGCACCTGGTCCTTCGGGGGCACAGTTACCCCATTCAGGACCAGGGAGTCCCCCACGCCCGCTCGCACCCTGTCCCCCCAAAACAGTACTTCTGTCTTGTCAGGATTCAACCTCAATCTGTTAGCCGCCATCCCCACTGAGATTTTAAATAATATGCAGGGTTGACTACCAGAATCCAACAGTTTATTTATCTTCCGTTATACTGAAAGGGCTGCCGTATGGAAGATGGGGCAAGCTTGTTTTCTCCTGCTCCCGAGGATAGGATTCGAACCAGTGGCTTCAAGGAGATTCTGACTCAACATCAGGAAGAACTTTCTGACAGTAAGAGCTACTTGACACTGGAACGGATTTCCCTAGGAGGTTGTGGACTCTCCTTCCTTTGAGGTTTTTAAACAGAGGTTGGATGGCCATCAGTCATGGGTGCCTTAGTTGAGATCCCTGCATTGCAGGGGGCTGGGCTGGATGGCCCTTTGGTGCCCCTTCCAACCCTAGAATTCTCTGATTCTAACATCCTTAATCATTCCAAAATAGACACACCTCTCTCATTCTCTTTTAAGAACGAATCATGTTTGGTTTGAGGGTTGGTGGATGAGAACGTAAGAAGTGTCTGCTGGATCAGGACAAGGGCCCAACTAGTCCAGCATCTTGTTCAGTGTGGTGTAGTGGTTAAGAGTGGTGGACTCGTAATCTGGTGAACCGGGTTCGCTTCCCCGTTCCTCCACACGCAGCTGCTGGGTGACCTTGGGCCTGTCACACTTCTCTGAAGTCTCTCAGCCCCACTCACCTCACAGAGGGTTTGTTGTGGGGGAGGAAGGGAAAGGAGAATGTGAGCCGCTTGGAGACTCCTTCGGGTAGTGAGAAAGCGGGATATCAAATCCAAACTCTTCTTCTTCTTCTTCTTCTTCTTCTTCTTCTTCTTCTTCTTCTTCTTCTTCTTCTTCTCACAGTGGCAAAACCAGATGCCCCAAAGGGAAACTCAGTGCAAGACAAGTGCTCTCTCCGCATGCGATTCACAGCGACTTGTATTCACAGGAATATCCTGCCTCTGACATGGGAGGGAGCACATCGCCTTCTCCTCCATGACCTTGTCTAATCCTCTTAGCAGGAAAAACCTCATTACAAAAGTCAGATTACTCTCCGGTTTGCCTACGTACTTATGTTTCGTCAGCATCAAGTACGTAAGAGACGCCAAGCCTTTTCTCCTGCTCCCGCTGCCCTGGATGTGTGCTCATGTGGGGTTTTCGTTATTCAGCGATGAGGAAAAGTCTATCGGAACATGCTCAGAGGCATTCCTAAGAACGTAAGGAGAGCCTGCTGGGTCAGGCCAATAGGGTTGCATCTGGTCCAGCATCCTGTTCTCACAGCGGCCAACCAGATGCCCCAAGGGGAAACCTGCAGCAGGATCTGAGCTCAAGAGCATCACTCCCCCTTCCTGTGGTTTTCAGCAACTGGGATTCAGGCGCATCGCTGCCTCTGACTGTGGAGGCAGAGTAGAGCCATCCTGGCTAGTAGCCATCGATAGCCCTCTCCTCCTGCATGAATTTGCCCAATCCTCTTTTAAACGTCTCCAAGTTGGTGCCCATTGTTACCTCCTGCGGCAGGGAGTTCCATAGTTTAACTATGCGCTGCGTGAAGGATTCCTTTCATTCCTCCTCCCATTTGTAGCTGAAAAAAGCCACCCTTGGTTCATATTAAGCCACACTCGATCATTTCAGCGCTAAAAAGGACTTGATCCATTTCAGATTCTAAAGGAAAGGGAGGACATAACGGTTGCTGTTATTTGCTTGCAGGTGAAAGCTTAAGACGGCCCCTCTGTCCACCAGGGAGTCTTCAGCTGCGAATCTTGCATCGCAGGGGGTTGAGGTTGTTGGGTATGTTTAGCCTGGAAAAGACAGGCGATAGGAGAGCCATCTTCAAACATCTGAAGGGCTGTTGCATGGAAGATGGAGCAAGCTTGTTTTCTCCTGCCCTGGAGGGTAGGACCCGAACCGATGGCTTCAAATTACGAGAAAGGAGATTCCGACTGCATATCAAGAAGAACTAGAGCTGTTCGACTGAGGAACGGTCTCCCTCGAGAGGTTGTGGACTCTCCTTCCTTGGAGGTTTTTGAACAGAGCTTGGATTGCCACTTGTCATGGGTGCTTTAGCTGAGATTCCTGCATTGCAGGGGGTTGGACTGGATGACCCTAGGGGTCCCTTCCAACTCTACAGTTCTATGATTCTAGCCTCCCTCCTCCTCCTCCTTTTTTCCTTACTGCAGCAGCAACTCCCCCCACCGCACTGATCTGCTTGGTGCAGCTGGGGGTGAGGCGGAGCGGCTGCGGCGTCATTAATGAAATATTGCCGTCTCTCTAGGAGACCAATGAGATGTAATCGCTCCATCTGGAGCTCTGTGGTGGCTCCGAGATTGTTTTCAATGGCACAAAAGGAAACCTAATAGTTGCGTCCGGAGCGGTGCTGATGGCAGCCCCCCACCAAAATAAAACAAAAAGCCTAAGTGAGATGGAATTAGCCTGCAGATGGGCAGAGCACCCAGCCTCCCCGACGCCCAAATATTAATGCCAGGATGCTGATCGTTAAGCTCCCTTTTAATGAAGTAGAAAATTTGATCGTAAACTGTTTGCCATTTCAAAATCCATACCATACGTTTCCATCATTAGCTCTTCCTTCTTACAGAGGGAGCTTATTTCTATTTATTTGCCTTTTATTTATTGCATTTCTAGTCCACTTCAAAGAGGCTCAAGATGGCGCATATCAGGGTTTTGCAAACTTGGGTCTTCTGCTGTTTCCGGACTACAAGTCCCATCATCCCTGACCACTGGTCCTGCTAGCTAGGGATGATGGGAGTTGTAGTCCGAAAACAGCAGCAGACCCAAGTTTAGGAAAGCCTGGAGTATATGGTCCTCTCCCCGCCCCCGTTTAATCCCCACACCAGCCCTGTGAGGTAGGCCAGGTTAAGAGAGGCAGTGACTGGCCCAAGTGAGTTTTGTGGCCATGCGGGGATTTGAACCCTTGTCCCCCAGGCACTAGCCTAGCACTCTTAACCACTAC
This sequence comes from Darevskia armeniaca, assembly GCA_034641395.1. Taxonomy (NCBI): domain Eukaryota; kingdom Metazoa; phylum Chordata; class Lepidosauria; order Squamata; family Lacertidae; genus Darevskia; species Darevskia armeniaca. The sequence continues at coordinate 689,901 of JAWWNF010000335.1, read as the reverse complement.
ACCACGCCGGCTCTTATGCCAGCTTTCTTTCCATTGAAATGTCTCTCTGTGTGTGGACAGCATGAAGGTAGCCTGTATTCCTGGCTCAGGTTTGCAGAGATGCTCAGCAATTCCTCCGCAAACATCCCCCTCTTGGGTACCCGATGTGCGCAACCGCTTTCCCTTTCGCAGTTGCAGGACAGCCGCTGTCCTTCCAGCGCCTGCACATGGCAAGCAGCGCCTCTGATGGCACTGCAGGTCTAAGAGAGGAACAGGGGCGGGACAGCAGAACATCTAGAAAATCCCGGGTTCGAGTCCCGTTTTAAAAGGGATCGGTCAAGAAGAGGAGGCCCTGGAAAGCCAGTACTGGGCAGAAGGGACAGCGAGGAGTAAGGCAACTGCATGTGTGCTTTGTCATTCCATGGGGAGTCACGGGGACGGACTCAGCAGGAAGGAAGCCTGACGGGCAGCAATGTCTCTCCGCGGTTTCAGGCAGTACTTCTTTACACATTGCGTAGTTGAACTATGGAACTCCCTCCCACAGGAGCCAGTGATGGCCGCCAACCCAGACGGCTTTAAAAAGAGGACTGGAAGTTAAGGCTATCAATGGCTCCTAGCCGCAGTGGCTATGCTCCACTTTCACGGTCAGTGGCAGCCATGCTTCTGAATCCCAGTTGCTGGAAAGCACAGGAGGGGAGGGTTGCTCTTGGATTCGAATCCTGCTCGCAGGTTCCCCAGAGGCATGTGGTTGGCCGCTGTGAGAACAGGATGCTGGACCAGATGGGCTCCCATTGGGCGGATCCAGCAGGGGTCTTTGCATGTTCTTATGAGGAAGATTTCTTTTGTGTGCACAGCATGCCTCCCTTTGCCCCCCACCCCCCAAAACGAACACAGAATCATAGAATTGCCGTGTTGGAAGGGGCTGCAAGGGTCATCTAGTCCAACCCCTTGCACTGCAGGAATCTTTTGCCCTACGTGGGGCTCAAACCCACAACCAATGAGATTAAGAGGCTCATGTTCGGCCGACTGAGCTACAGATTGAGGTTCAATGGCAGGAAGGAGAGCTGAGTCCTCAGTCCTGCCGCAGCTCAATTTTCCCCTTTTGTTTCTGGCCAACGAAGGGACAGCAAGCTCGGACGTCATCGCTTCCCGGAGTCCCCCCCTCCTTCCCAACCCCGGAGGCTGCAGTGCCCACTCAGGCATTCAGCATTTCTGGCCTGTGTCCATGTTAATTTTCTACTTGACGGCACACAAATCGAAATCTGGTCTGGGGGAAAGCTGATCAGCCCCGCTACGTGGTAATTAATTCACGGCGCAGAAGCGCAGCGCTGGCAAGGCGGGGCCCCCTCCCCCTGCCCCAACGCTGCCCCACAGGAGAGGTGGGACGTCATTGAAATGACGGTGAGGGGAAAAAAAAGGATATTTTAATCTCCCCTCCCCACCACCACTGGCTCACGCGCAGACCCAACATGAAATAGGAAGGCATTAAACATCTTCGAAATGACTAAGGAGCATGTTGCAAACATTGCTGGACCTAAGTCTCTTATCAGGGAGTGATGGCATGCACAAAGCATTTTTTTTTCAATGGGGAAGGGGGAGAGATAGGGGGCAAAGGGCAGTCCTGGTCCGTGCCCGGCCGCTCCTTTTGGTCGTCCTTTCAGCTGGGGAGTGTTGGGGCTGGGGATTTACAGAAGAAGCCTATGGGAGTAAGGGGGCAAGGATCTAGAGAGCAGCATTAGGCAAAGGGGCCAGGATTAGACAACTCCAGGGAGGAAAGGGCCATCAATGGCTACTAGCCAGAATGGTAGGGGCAGTTGCAGCTCGTCCACCTGGGAGAAGGAAAACTCAGGACATCTTCGGGGAGAGGGAAAGGCTAAGGATTAAACCAGGGGTTGGCAACCTCCGGCCCATGGGCTGGATCCGGCCCACGGAGACCGTTTTACCGGCCCACGAGCTGCCCCTGAACTGAGCCGCCCGTTCGGTGAGTCCCCCGCTCGCTGTGCTAAACTGGTGCAGTGCAGGGGCTCGCCGAGCCGGAAATGGCGTCTGCGCATGCGCAGATACTGGAAATCGCGTCTGCGCATGTCCAGATGCCGAAAATCGCTTCTGCGCAGGCGCGATTTCCGGCATCTGGGCATGCGCAGAAGCAATTTCCGGCATTGCGTTGCGCCAGTCCGGCCCACGGACGATCTCTGTGGGACTGATCCAGCCCATGGCCGGTAAAGCTTGCCGGCCCCTGGGGTAAACCCTACACAAATCCGGAGTGGAGTCCTTAAGGGGGTTGGATGGTGTCTTGTACGCCTCCTTCGGGCAGCTCCTGCAGCCAAGCTGGTGCCCAACATCTTGCTCTGCTTTCCTATGGACCACATCAGCCAGGCTGAAGGGGGGGGGTCATCTGGGAAGCCCAGGACCTCCATGCACACTGCCCAGGCTTGCACCCCAGGGAGGTCAGTCTGGTGCTGCCAACGCAGTTGTTTGACTTCACCCCTGGAGGTGCGCTCCATTGTCTCTCGAGACGTACAAATACTGACAACAACAACATGCAGGATGGCTTTGCCTCCATGGCGGGAGGTAGCAATGCTTCTGAGTACCAGTGGCTGGAAACCACAGAAGGGGAGGCACTAGACACAGGTTGGGGAAAAACACCTGGAGCCATCAAGTTACCCCAAAGGTTTGCCCCCGTCCTCGTTTTAGATTGAACTTCCTACTCACAGAGATTTCTCCTCTGGGTTTCCATCCAAGCCTTCTCTTTCCTGCTATATAAAAGCACAATTTCTATAGCCTCCTTAATCTCCTCTTTTTCGGAGAATGCCTAGGAAAGGGTAGATGGAAATCTCTCGGTGGGATAGCTTTGTCTTAGGGCAGAGGTGGGATTAGAGGTCTCTTCAAACGATGCTAAAACGTCACAGTGCCACCCCCCCCAACCAACAGAGAAAAGAATGCAGCTTTTAACAAACACTCAAGGGGGAAAGCCAGGCCCCTTTCGAGCCCAGCGCTAAGTGCCAAGTGCCCCCTCTCTCCTCCCACAAGATCCACCAATTCCGCGAGAACTTCCATCGCCTGATGTGTGGCTAAGTTAAGAACTTAAAAGACTTCACGGGGGTCTCTATCACAATGCCAGCCCACGCAGGTGTCACGCTGGTTCAATATGGGCTCTTAAGCTCTCAAGAGCTTCCTCTTATTTGCTTCTTTTATGGAGCAAATGAGATACAATTACGAAGGATAACCAGTTCTTCTTCGGCATCTTTGAAAGAAGTTGAAAAGAAAAAGACAAGTTTCCAAAAAAGAACACCGTCTCCGAAGTCCAAATGGGAGAAAAAACATTGGTGGGAAAAGATTTACACCGTTGTCAGCTCCATTCACGAACAGCTAGTCCAAATGGGCAATGGAGATCCCTCAGCTTGCATCGCGTCTTGGCCTTCCCCAACCCGGCGCCCTCCAGAAGTTTTGGACACCCACCATCCTTGTCTCAGGCTCATGAGAGTGGTAGACCAAAACACTTGGAGGTCCCCAAGTTGGGGAAGGCTGACCTATAAGCACACAAGAAGAGCCTGCTGGATCAGGCCAATGGCCCATCTAGTCTAGCATCCTGTTCTCACAGTGGCCAACTAGATGCCCCTTGAAGCAGGACCCGAGAACAAGAGCACTTTCTTCCCCTCTATGAGCACAATTCAGAGTTCCAGTTACAGGTAGGTAGCCGTGTTGGTCTGCCGTAGTCGAAACAAAATAAAAAAATTCCTTCCAGTAGCACCTTAGAGACCAACTAAGTTTGTTCTTGGTATGAGCTTTCGTGTGCATGCACACTTCTTCAGACACAATTCAGAGTGTTGGTGCTGACCTTTCAAACCCTAAACGGCCTTGGTCCTGTATACCTGAAGGAGCATCTCCACCCCCATCGATGTACCCGGACACTGAGGTCCAGCTCCGAGGGCCTTCTGGCGGTTCCCTCACTGCGAGAAGCCACGTTACAGGGAACCAGGCAGAGGGCCTTCTCGGTAGTGGCACCCGCCCTATGGAACGTCCTCCCACCAGATGTCAAAGAGAACAACAACTACCAGACTTTTAGAAGACATCTGAAGGCAGCCCTGTTTAGGGAAGCTTTTAATGTTTGATGGATTATTGTATTTCAATATTGTGTTGGAAGCCACTCAGAGTGGCTGGAGAAACCCAGCCAGATGGGCGGGGTATAAATAATAATAATAAATTATCATTATTATCGTTGTTGTTGTTGTTGTTGTTGTTGTTTCCAGCAACTGGCATGTTCTTGCGTTCTTAACATCTTAGTCCCGATGCATAAAATACAATGATCTGCGGTCCCTCCAACAGTCCCTGCAGATTACCACCCAGCCGACAAATTAAATAGCTGACAAAATAGCTGACAATTTGCATTGTTTGTAGCACACGCCAAGGAATCGAACAGGCAAGGCAAACTCTCTGCAGGGGGGACCAGCACCATGCCCCTGGCCAAGCAGATTTGGCTGTTTTTCAAAGGCAGGATGCAGATGAAGGCTCCATTCCTCTCTGTATATACATATGTATATGTATGAATGGAGACTTCCACTCCTGCTGGCTGGTGAGGGAGGCCACGCTAATTTCACTAAGAAAACGTCCCATCCCACCCACTCTCCTCCTGAAATTAACAAAGCCAGATAATCTCCGCCAGCGCAAGAAGTCGACCCTGCCTGCATTTTTATTTATGATAAAACCCCACAGAGGAAGTAGAGCGTTTTAGATTGCATTTCCCAGGTAACAGCTGGAAAGCCTCTATTCTTGGAAGGCTCTTTGACCGACTCTCTTTCCCTTTTCTTTCTTACAGTCCAGTTCTGAATCCCGATAGCTTCGGGGCGGAAGAGACACGCAACCGTCTGGTTGGGAATATTGTGCTCGCTCAAAGAAGCAGGCAGCTAAAGAAGCCCACTCGACACAGAGCTCACACTGCGGCTGCAACTCCCCGCTCCCTGATTGGGGAAGAGAACTGTTCCCCTTTTACATTTCCCTCTGGTACATGCTCAGGTTGGCGATATTGGCATTAGAACGAGACCCTTGCCATTCCTATAACCCTCGCAAGGAGAGAACGGTTACCGAACTTCCTCCCGGCTCATTCAGATACAGTCTCAAATTGGCGTCAGCGGAGAAACGAGCCCTTTCGCTTAACAGCTCCTCTCTACTTTCTGTCATGGTGTGCTTTTTAGCCAAACGGAGCGTTCTCCTCCCCAATATAACTCATCGAGCGCAGCGGCCGGGTTAGGAGGGAGGCAGTCTCATCTTCAGTGAGTACCACTCATGAAACGCATGGAAAGGATCAGAACAGGCCTTTGAGGAAAGCTTCAAGCAACCTCTTGTCGGGATTCTCCTGCTCTGGAGGGTAGGACTCGAACCCATGGCTTCATGTTACAAGAAAGGAGATTCCAACTAAACATTGAAAAAAACTTTCTGACAGTAAGAGCTGTTTGGCACTGGAACAGACCCCCATGAGAGGCGGTGGGCTCTCCTTCCTTGAAGGTTTTTAAGCAGAGGTTAGGTGGCCATCTGCCATAGATGCTTTGCTGGGATTCCTACATTGCAGGGGGTTGGACTAGATGACCCTTGGGGTCCCTTCTGCGATTATTTTTTTTCCTTCTGCTCTTGCCGAAAAGGACAGAGACCTTCCTGGAGTCACAGGAAAACAGCAATAGAAGGTGCATCACCTGGTCTGCACCACTGTAACACCATTTTAAGACAGGACTTTAATACATGCAATGATTTAAAATGGCAGATTTGGACAATATAAATTGTATGTTGCCTTGTTTTTCATGTTGGCTTTTATTGCCGTTATATACAGTGGCCAACCAGATAAATGACTTTAGGAAACCCGCAAGCAGGACCCAAGCACAAGAGCATCTCTCCCCTCCTGTGGTTTCCAGCAACTGGGATTCAGAAGCATTGCTGCCTCCAGCTACGAAGGCAGAGCTGAGCCATTGTAGCTAGGAGCCATCCATAACCCTCTCCTCCTCCATGAATTTGTCTACTCCTTTTTTAAAGCCATCTAGATTGGTGGCCATCACTGCCTCCTGTGGCAGGGAGTTCCACAGGTTAGCTACATGCTGCGTGAAGGACTTTTATCTGCCCTGACCCTTCCAAAATTCAGCTTCATTGGATGCACATGAGTTTTAGCATTATGAGAGGAGAAAAGGCTTTTCGCTATTCGCTTTCTCCATGCCATGTACGATTGTACAAACCTCACCTCTTACTTGACTTCTCTTGATACAAAAAAGCCCCAAACACTGCAAACTTTCTTCACAGGGGAACATTTTCAAACTCTGCGATATCCTTCCTGAGGCGAGGCAACCAGAACCGTACTTGCTATACCAAATTTGGTCACGTTACAAATTTGCATGACAAGATTTAAATTTGTCTTGGGCAGTCTCAACAGGAAGAAGTAATAACAATTTGAGATTTTGAATAACCACAGACCAAAAACAGATTAAAACTCGCATCCACTTTCTAAATGCCTGGGTCGACTTGCCTAAACAGGAATGCTTTTAGCAGGTGCTGGAAAGTACAGGTTAATGACCAATTTGCACACGCCCAACTGGCGAGTGACGGCGCATGCGTGCATCGCGGAGATCCGGAAGTGGCTGGAAAAGGGGTTGGAGGGTGTTATGCGTGCTCTGCTGTTGTGCGCAATGACCTGGAACGCAAGTCCTGGGCAGATCGGGGGTTGCAAATCAGGCGCCTGCCTGATATCAACAGTGTTCAGAAAACGAAATAACCCAGAGTGAGGTATAAGCAGTCTCGAGAACCAAAAAGTTTACATGAGTAGGAGAAAGTCTTTGGAAAACCTGAGGGCGGGCAAGGGAACCATATGGGAGGGGAAAGGAATGGAGTGTGTTGCAAGGGGGCAGCGTTGAGCCAGGGCGGACACCTCGCACAATTTTGCTGCAGTTCGCCCCCCCCCCCGGCTGTTAAAAGTGGGAGGCAAGTTTGTCCGGCGTACCTGAAATGACGGCGATCTTCCATGACCCATGCTCTTCCTTAGCAATTCTCTCCGCCTCCTCCATCAGCAGCATTCCAAATCCCTAGAGAAGAGGAAGGAAGACAAGTGAGTGTGTCTTCAAGATCACAAGGAACTTGTAATTTAGGGATTAGCAGGGAGTTTGTTTGTTTAAAAGGGAAGTGGGTGGCGCTGTGGTCTAAACCACAGAGCCTAGGGCTTGCCGATCAGAAGGTCGCCGGTTCGAATCCCCGTGATGGGGTGAGCTCCCGTTGCTCAGTCCCAGCTCCTGCCCACCTAGCAGTTCAAAAGCATGTCATACTGCAAGCAGATAAATAGGAACCGCTCTGGCGGGAAGGTAAACGACATTTTCGTGCGCTGCTCTGGTTCGCCAGAAGTGGCTTAGTCATGCTGGCCACATGACCCGGAAGCTGTACGCCGGCTCCCTCGGCCAGTAAAGCGAGATGAGCACCGCAACCCCAGAGTCAGTCATGACTGGACCTAATGGTCAGGGGTCCCTTTACCTTTACCTTGTTTGTTTAAAAAAACTCTTGCTGGTGGAATGGGGGACGGAGGTCACAGAAGTACTTGTGGACATGAAAAAGGCAACGTGACAGCCGAGATGAATAACCCACCCCACCCCAAACATTTCTCTTTTGTTTCCCGAGTAATGTTGAGGTGGTTTTGCTAGGACGCTCCAGCTTGCAGTGCAGGAAACTGCTGAATGCACAAATGGAGTCTGGATTTTTAAAATTTATTTACACAACGGTTGGGTAACCTTCGAAGGGCCAGGCCCCCTGGCCCCCAGAACCCTCCCCAGGCCACTCCCTTCCCTGGCTGGAATGTGCCTTTAAATTCCCATATTGCTCCTCGCTTGTCTGGATGGGGGACAGAGAAAGGTGTGTGCAGAAACCAGCCTGCTGTACAGACATAACATTAGCACCTGTGGCTCCGCCCACTTTCCCCTCTGGCTCCACCCACCTCTGACACGTGGCCCTTGGGAGGTTGGCCAGAAGGAAATATGGCCCTCAGGTTCGAAAAACGGTCCCCGCCCAGCTTCAGCCGAGGCAGCTTTGCCCATGGTCCAAGTTTTAATCCTATTAACGTTTCAAAAGTCTTAGGTTGCTATTAACTCTTCTTGATAAATTTATTGTTTTATCCTTCCTCTTTTCTGCAAACCGCTTTGAGGTTTCTCCCCCTTTCTCCGTCACGTCTTGCAAAGTAAAAATAAAAATAAATAAAAAGGCATCCCGAACGGGACTCGCCGTAAACCCGCTTTCGGGAGAGTCTGGCGTTTTGCAAACTACCTCCCGGGGTGTTTGCACAATTGGTGGCCAGCTTGCTTAAAATCTGGAGGCACCCGGGCTCCTGTTGCCTTTGCTGCTGCCCCCACCACCACTGCAAAAAACGGCAGCGCGAATCGGCCCGGGAAATCCTGCAAGCCGCAGCTGGGAGGACGATTTGCAATGTCTGCCTTTGCTGTGTCCACAAGGCCAGTCGGAGAGGGTTTCTGAAGGGGGCGCAACCCTTTTTCAAGAAAAAAAAAAAAAAGGACCCATCTGCATGGAACAAGAGCATTATTCTCGCACACAGGGGTCTCTTTTATGCTAAACATACCAGTCTCTAGCATACCGCTTTGGGGAAGAAGTGAGTGTGTGTTTATTTGTGTGTTTTTAGGGTGGGGAGTATTCATTTTTAGGGTACTGATGGCTGGCCCCCTCCCCCAATAAACATTCCTTCAGCCCACATTTGTGCATCACGCGCCCAAGTCTCCATTTCCAATCTATTTCAATTTGTTAGCGCTGGGCTCCAGTCAATTGATTTTCCTCCCCCTTCCACCTTCCACGTGCGTCAACCATTTTTCCGCTGCCGGCTTTTGAAATTTCGCTTTCAGGAGGTAAGCATTCATTTTCTGCTCTCTCTCTCTTTCCTCCTCCTCCTCCACGCCCCCCCACCAAACCCGCAAATTCCATTTTACCACTTCTGCCTTGTTGCCCGGGGTCATTACTATCAAACAGAAGTTGCATCCTAATGCACATGCAGCCGGCGGAGAACGCTTAATTTAAAACAAAACAATTTTTTTTAAAAAAAACCCACACGAAGACAATAGCGAAATTAAAACATCAGCCCCGGAGGATTCAGGTGGAAAGGAAACAAGGAGCATTCCTTTACTCCACCATCTAAAATTATTATTATGGTTATTGTATTTATTTATATCCTACCTTGCCCGCCTCAGATGCAAGGCAGCTTACACAAATTAAAACAGCACAGATAAAATGCAGAAAAGATTGCAGTCAAAAAAGCAATTAGAATATGGAGTTAAAATAATATTTTAAAAAACCCAACATTTATTAAAATACAGACAATAAAAACAGGGCAACACTATTAAAAGACCTTCCCTTAACAAGACAGTCAGTTCCCAAAGGCCTGCCGGAATAAGACCGTCTTCATCTGCCCATTGCAAGTATAGCAAAGAGGGAGACAGTCTAGCTTCTCTAAGAAGCGAGTTCCAAAGTTCCTTGGGAGGAGCCACCACAGAGAAGGCCCTCTCCCGCATCGCAGCCAAGCAGACCTGTAAGGGGGTGGGACTGGGAGAAGGCCCCACCCAAGACCTCAAAGCCTGGGCGGGTTCATATGGAAGAATATGGATAGAATCATAGAACTGCGGAGTTGGAAGGGGACCCAAGGGTCATCTAGTCCAACCCACTGCAATGCCGGAATCACAGCCTGGGCCTAGAAGCCCAAAGCCTGGCCACTGAGGATCATATTCAAGCTTTGGGGTGTTAATTGTGGCATATTTACTCATTTGTGGTTCATGTCTGTGTTTTAATAATTTTTGAAATATTGTTTTAATTCTATTGGAGTTTGATTCCTTTTTAAACAAATTTACAGTGGTACCTCGCCTAACGAATAACTCGTCTAACGTATTTTTCGCCTAACGAATGACTTCCGGTAAAACAAAATGGCCGCCGCAAACGAATTTCTTCGACTTAAGAAAAGACGTCGCGGCCGCTTTTAATAGGATTTTTTCGACTAACGAATTTTTGAATAGGGTTGCTTCGACTTACGAATTTTTCTCCAATGCATTCCTATGGGGATTCGCCGAACGAATTTTTTCGACTAACGAAAATCGTGTCGGAACGCATTATCGTCGTTAGTCGAGGTACCACTGTATATGAATTTTACCTGGTTTATTTATTTATTTGTAAGCCGCCTTTAGTCCCCACTGTGGAAAAGGCAGGATATAATGAATATAACAATGATTTTTATCGCTAACATGCTTTCCACCCTGGGCTCCTTTGGGAGGGAGGGACGGATATGAATGAATGAATGAATGAATGAATGAATATCCAACCCTCCCTGGAGCCTAGGAGATACCTGGGGCCACATCTCAGAGGACATTCTTGAGGAACAGGCTGATTCCTTATGGGGTGCTCGGGCTCCAAGCCACTGCTTCAAACTGTGCCTTGTGGATTACGTTTATTTGTTGGGTTAGGGTTCTCTGGGTCCCTCCTACTGCCAATGAGGCAGGGATTGACCCCAGATAGCGCCCTTGGGTGCTGTGGTGCCCCCATCTCTGGAATATTCACCCATTACATTCACTTGGGTTTTTCCTGGCCTTCGCATGCGTCCAGATCTTGGCTCCAATGTAGTTTCTGCCGTTGATTTTTTTTATTTTTCCTGCTTTTAAATTGCTTTATTTCTCTGCGCGTTCTTTCTTCTTTGAAAAATAACAAGATTTTTATCGCCCACTGCTCTCGCGGGCTGAAAAGTGATGTTTAAAAGGAATCTGGTATGAAATAAATAACTGGAAGCTAGTGAGGACGTGAATCCTGAAAAATGCCAACTAACTACCTAGCTGCTGTGCCACCATTTCTGAATATTCTTCAAAGGCATACAATGCATTAACAAAATTCCTTCCAGTAGCACCTTAGAGACCAACTAAGTTTGTTTTTGGTATGAGCTTTCATGTGCATGCACACTTCTTCAGATACTTACTGGTAAGCCCCAAAATGGAAAACGAGCGAAGTCCCAAACAAAGAAAAATGGCAACTTAAACTGACAGAATATGCACTGCTTGCAGACTTAACATATAGAATAAGAGAACAAGAAGAACATACATTTAGAGAAGACTGGAAAATGTTTATTGAATATACAGTGGTACCTCGGTTTACGAACTTAATCCATTCCGGAAGTCCATTCTTAAACCAAAACCGTTCTTAAACCGAGGCGCGCTTTCCCTACCGAGGCCTTCCGCCGCCAGTGCCCTGCCACCGTTCGGATTCCGTTCCTAGACCAAGGTAAAGTTCTCAAACCAAGACACTATTTCCAGTTTTGCGGAGTTTGTAAAGCAAAATTGTTCTTAAACTGGACTGTTCTTAAACCGAGGTACCACTGTATGGGAAATAATTGTGTACACCTGAAAAGGTTGGCAGCATTAAGATAAATTCCACAGTGTAAATAAGTTTTGATGGATGCAGTAAGGGAATGCTGAATGGTTTAGTTTTTGTCAAATATGCAGGGATTTATGATATGCAAAATGAACCATGGAAAGAGAAGAAGGGAAGTCACGGATATTTTAAGGATGTTAAAATGAATACAGTGGTACCTCAGGTTAAGAACTTAATTCGTTCTGGAGGTCCGTTCTTAACCTGAAACTGTTCTTAACCTGAGGTATCACTTTAGCTCAGGGGTCAGCAACCTTTTTCAGCCATGGGCCGGTCCACCGTCCCTCAGACCATGTGGTGGGCCAGACTATATATATTTGGGGGGGGGGGAATGAATGAATTCCTATGCCCCACAAATAACCCAGAGATGGTTACCTACGGGACCGCCTCTCCTGGTATGCCCTGCAGAGGACCTTAAGGTCCACAAATAACAACATTTTGGAGGTCCCGAGCCACAAGGTTGTTAGACTGGTCTTAACTAGGGCCCGGGCCTTTTCAGTACTGGCCCCAACTTGGTGGAACACTCTGTCACAAGAGACCAGGGCCCTGTGGGATTTGACATCTTTCCGCAGGGCCTGCAAGACAGAGCTGTTCCGCCTGGCCTTCGGGTTGGACTCAGTCTGATGTTTCCTCCCCTTATGGTTTTGATTATGGGTGATAAATGAAGCGGCATTTTAAATTTTAAACTGTATTTTAACCTGTATTTTAATTAACAGTTTTTTCTTTCTTTTATACTTTATTGTAACTTTATTGATGTTAGCCGCCCTGAGCCCGGTTTCGGCTGGGAAGGGCGGGGTATAAACAAAATTTATTATTATTTATTATTAAATAAAAGGACACATTCTACTCGTGTAAAAACACGCTGATTCCCGGACCGTCCGTGGGCCGGATTGAGAAGGCGATTGGGCCGCATCCGGCCCACGGGCCTTAGGTTGCCTAGCCCTGCTTTAGCTAATTGGGCCTCCCGCTGCCGCGCGATTTCTGTTCTCATCCTGAAGCAAAGTTCTTAACCCGAGGTACTATTTCTGGGTCAGCGGAGTCTGTAACCTGAACCGCCTGTAACCTGAAGCATCTGTAACCCGAGGTACCACTGTATTTTAAATTGTAAACAGAAAATTAATTTAAAAAATTACATATATAGGCAGGCTTCAGGTACCTGATGCTGGAATTTCGAGGGGTCGCGGCTGCTGACGGGCACCACGCTCCCGTAGACGTGGAGCTCTCGGACGATGGAGACGCCCCCCTTCAGCTCCGCACGGAACGTCTCCTCCGAGCACTTCCGCAAGCGCAGCAGCCCAATCAGAATGTCCTGCTCGGGGTCCTCATAGGATAGGAAGGTCTCCCAGCCGCCGTTGGCCACGTAGTCTCTCCGGATCAGTTCAACCTGTTCGAAAGAGAGGAAGAGGAGGAGAAAGGCCTGAGAAGCTGGCTAAAAAATAAAAATTGAGATGGCAACCATGGGGGTGATCCTAATTGCGCAGCCCTCGAAGGAGCCCAAAGTCAATTTCACGGCCATGCAGGCAATTGTCTGCGTGGGGCTTTGAGCGGAGCGTTTGTGTGTGTGTGTTTGTGTGAAATCGCTTCACGTTTGTCCGCCTCGCTGCAGATGGGTTTTCAGCAGCATCAGATAAGAGCTGAAGGTGAGATTATTGTATTTTCACACAAGGGAAGCTGGTGTTGGAACTTTAAATGAGAAAGCTTCCCAAAGACCCTTGGCAGGTCAGGCATACATGGAAGAACGTCCTGAACATTGCCAACATTAAGAAGGGGGGGGGGGAGAGAAAAAACAACAACCGAAGGGTCCAGACCATAAGCCTCTTCATGGCCTACCACAATCACTTATGCTCCATCAATCTTGTACAACTTTCTGCCCTCCAGATGTTTTGACTGATTGATCTGAATTTATTTCACCTGTTTCTATGCCGATTTCCACTCAAACGAATCCCAGCAACAACAGCAACATAATGGATCAGCAGCAACATAATGAAACGTCCTGAGTACAGCCTAAATCACTGGTTGGCAAACTAAGGTCCGGGGGCCGGATCCGGCCCAATTGCCTTCTGGATGCGGCCCGCGGACGGTCCGGGAATCGCCGCGTGGATTTCAAACCGCTGTGGGTGATTGCCAAATCCAAGCTATGCGTTGGTTGATGGAACCGCTGGCTCTGTATAGTTTTATTTTGATTAATATTTAATTGTTTTTAATGATTGTTTTTTTTGTCTGCCCTAGTTGAAACAAAATAATTTCCCCCCCTTCCAGTAGCACCTTAGAGACCAACTAAGTTTGTTCTTGGTATGAGCTTTCGTGTGCATGCACACTTCTTCAGATTTTTCTGTCACTAGTGATTCTTGCTTTTATCTGTAAGGTGCCTGGAGTCAGGGGAAAAGGTGGGATATAAAGAAACTGCTACTACTAGGAAGCTACCTTATCCCGAGTCAGACTATTGGGTGCATCCAGTTGCATATTGTCTACCCTGACTGGCAGCAGCTGCCTAGGGTTTCAGGCAGGGACTCTGTCCCAGTCGTACCTGAAGATGGCAGGGTCCCGTGCAAAAACGGCTGCAGTTTGACAGGGGCTTCCCAGCTTATTGCTGGGTCATGCTATCTTGTGAGGCGTTCCGCAAGTACCAGGCAGACAAAAAAAAAGGTCACTTAGCAGCGCTGGGTCATCAGGTGATTGACAAGGGGCCCGCTCCGTCTACCGGCCAAACTTGGCCTGAAAAGGGATGAGGAAGATAACAATCTAGCCTGCAACTCCCCACCCGTTTTAAATGTTACAACTAAAATACGTTCACTGTTTTTTGGACTAACAAGTCGACTCAGAGAACTGTATCTTTTGACACAGATTATAGGCAAACCCTCAAGAGTACGGTGTTCAGGTCAAGGGAAGTCATAGTCCCTGGAGTCCTGTGTCCAATTCTGGGTGCCACAGTTTAAGAAAGGTCTTGACAAGCTGGAAACTGCGCAGAGGAGGGCGACCAAGAGGATCAAGGGTATGGAAACCAAGCCTTGTGAGGAACAGTTGAGGGAGTTGGGTGTGTTTAGCCTGGAGCAGTGACATAATAAAGGTAAAGGGACCCCTGACCATTAGGTCCAGTCACGGACGACTCTGGGGTTGCGGCGCTCATCTCGCTTTTTTGGCTGAGGGAGCCGGTGTACAGCTTCTGGGTCATGCGGCCAGCATGACTAAGCCGCTTCTGGCGAACCAGAGCAGCGCACGGAAACGCCGTTTACATTCCTGCTGGAGCGGTACCTATTTATCTACTTGCACTTTGACGTGCTTTTGAACTGCTAGGTTGGCAGGAGCAGGGACCGAGCAATGGGAGCTCACCCCATCACGGGGATTTGAACCGCCGACCTTCTGATCAACAAGCCCTAGGCTCTGTGGTTAAACCCACAGCGCCACCCACGTTGTGACATAATAGTCATTTACTAATATCTGAAGGGCTGACACATGGAAGATGGCGCAAGCTTGTTTTTTCCTGCTCTGGGGTAGGTCCTGAACCAATGGATTAAAATGACAAGAAAGGAGATCCATGACTAAACTTTTAGAAGAACTTTCTGATGGTAGGAGCTGTTTGGTGGTGGGGACGCACTTCCTCAGGAGGCGGGGGACTCTCCTGAACTGGCGGTTTTTAAGCAGAGGTTGGATGGTCCGTCTATCAGGGAGACTTTAGCCGCGATTCCTGCATTGCAGGGGGTTGGACTGGATGACCCTCGGGGTCCCTTCCAACTCTACGATTCTATGATTCTCTCTCTCTCTCTCTTGGTCTCCCTATCTCAGAGTTCACAAAAAATAATTTTGATGTGATTTTGTGAAAAATCACACATGTACACACAGAGAGCAAGGCCTGCTGAGAAGGAACAAGTCTTACCTGATAAGGTCTCACTTTGTGATGAATCTCTTGAATTCCGACTTCTCTTGTCCTCACATCGCGACACTAGGTGGGGGGAAAGGAGAGAGGCGGGTGGCAATTATGCAAGAGAGAGACAGACAGGATAAGGGACACTGCATTCCCCATAATCACCTCCAGAGTTTAAAATGAAGTTGGGATAGACTTCTTAACCCGATCATTTCAAATGGCGAGGCTTCAAAATAAAAATGCTCACCGATCCGTCCCTAATGCATCTCTGGGAGAAACAAAAGCCCAATCCTTGGTGTTTCAAGATGCAAAAAAAAGGACATACTGATTGGCATCGGTTTCACTGAGCAAATATGCATCTCAGGAGAAAATGTGCCATTTGATGTAAAGCACCAAGGCACAGAATGAGGTGCTAACTCTCACTGTGTTCCATGCTGGAGAGATATAGAACTGGAAGGCAGAGCAGTAATATAATGTTCTGCGGAGAAACTCTTGAGCAAGTTCCTTCGGAATGCAGGAGGAGGCTATTAATGACAATTTCTAGGCGCAGAAAATCTGATGTGAGTAATAGGGAGGACCTCAAAAGAGTCCCCTATCTAGAACACCTTGACCTTGACCTAACCACCTGTCCTTGGTACCTTGACCCGTGACATCTTCAAACTATTCTGGATAGGCATGGACAACTCTCACCAGCCCCGACTACTGGCCATACAGGCTGGCACTGAGGGCAGTTTGTGTCCGAAAACATCTGGAAGGCCACATGCTAGCCATCCTGCCCTAAAAGATAAAGTTCACAGCTTGGGAATGCTGTTAGTTCTGGCTGCTCAGGTGATAGATCTGGGCCACAAAGCACCAGCTTAAGCTGGTGACACCAGCTGTGACCCTTCTGGGAGAGAGAAAGTCTGGCCACTTGTAACCTGAAGGTTTGCAGAACTTGAATAAGACCTCTGCAGTGCTCTGTATGTTGGGTTGCCCTTGAAGACCGCCTAGTGTTGGAAGATTCATTCCCCCGTGTGCAGTCATGGGTTTATTGTTTATCACATGACTGGGTATGTGTTTTCATTCCACAGAGTGGGAAGTGACGGAAGACAGGATGTTTGTCTTACTGTGTTCACTAAAGTAGGACTATTGTCCATTGTTCTTTCTCTTTGCTGCCTGATGCTAGAGAGAGAGGGAGCCATGATGAAGTGCTCTGTGTGTAAATATGTAATAAAGTAGTTTAGCCAAGATGCTGTGTTGCTGAGGTCTGTTACGCAACTGCGCAAGCTCTGTGGATCCTAAGTGTGCTGGATGTCTTCTGACACCAGTCACTGATGTTCGGGCTAAAGAAGCTTATGAGAAGCTCCCAAACGATTGCCCAGGAAGGAGGACACATGCCAGTCGGGCATGTGTCTCTGCCAAGGTTCTACGTGTGAGTAGGCCGTTTCCTGACACCTAGATGTTTCTGGTGGTCCAGACCTTCATTGCAAGAGGCTTGATTGGTATTGGTCCAAAGGGTCATAACATATCGGGCCAGTTCCTAATGACCTACGTGGGCTACCTAAAGGTCTGGAGCAGGTCAAAGGGTTGGTTTAACCCAGCATCACCTGTCCCCACATGCCTCATGTGCATGTCTCTCGGTCACCACCCATTTCACCCCATGGGAAGGATTGCCTGTTGAACTCTGGTCTCGGAGAGCAACACATGGGGCAAGCCTTTTATCCTTCCAGCGCCAGGCAAAGAACCTTTTCATATTTATCCAAATCTGTTATCTGCTTTTTTGTTTATGGCCGCTGCCGTTTTCAGCTGCGCCATTATAATCTGATGACGCTCTTGTTGTTTTGTTTCTAATTGCAAGCCATTCCGAGAGCTTGACTATGAGCCGGTGGGCAGGATATTTATCTTCATACGTACATAAATGAATGAGGATGCGGGAGAAAATGTCTTTGCCGGCAGAAAAGCAGATGGAGTGAAACCAGTGTGCGGACGGGATCTGTGATCTAAGGGGGTCTTCCCCAACCTGGAGCCCTCCGGAGGTTTTGGGGTACAATTCCCATCAGCCCCAGCCACCAGAGCTGTGCCAGGGCACCAGGGTGGGGAAGGGTGACCTTAAGGAGACAGGACACCTCCCCACACCAAAACAAGCAAATATAAAATTTAAAAATTCCTTCCAGTAACACCTTAGAGACCAACTAAGTTTGTTCTTGGTATGAGCTTTTGTGTGCATGCACACTTCTTCAGGTACCAAGAACAAACTTAGTTGGTCTCTAAGGTGCTACTGGAAGGAATTTTTAAATTTTGTTTTGACTATGATAGACCAACACGGCTATCTACCTGTAAGCAAATATAAGTCATGTCCAGGAGAACTTCTCATGTCCAAAATGTCTGAAGTGGCAGTTTAACCTAACCTAGCTGTGCTGAGCAGTCTGTGGATTCTCACTGTGCTGGGCAGACCCTGCGATTAAGATCTCCTCACTGATGCACCCACACACCAGTTCTGCGTTCTTGATCTGGAAGCTGCAGTGAGTGCAGAATGCTGCAGCGCAATTGCTGACGGGTGCAAGGCCTCGTCAGCATGCAACGCCTGTGCTCAGAGGTCTGCGCCGGCTGCCGATTTGCTACTGGGCCAGGTTCAAGGTGTTACTAGGACCCTCGTACCTACGGGACCGCCTCTCCCGGTATGCCCCGCAAAGGACCTTAAGGTCCACAGATAACACTTTGGAGGTCCCGGGCCACAAGGTTGTTAGACTGAGCTCAACTAGGGCCAGGGCCTTTTCAGTACTGGCCCCAACTTGGTGGAACGCTCTGTCACAAGAGACCAGGGCCCTGCGGGATTTGACATCTTTCCGCAGGGCCTGCAAGACGGAGCTGTTCCGCCTGGCCTTCGGGTTGGACTCAGTCTGATGTTTTACTCCCCTTGGGTTTTTTTGGGGGCGATAAATGAAGCGGCATTTTAAATTTTAAATTGTCTTTTAACCTGTATTTTAATTAACGGTTTTTCTTTTTATACTTTATTGTAATTTTACTGTGAGCTGCCCTGAGCCCGGTTTCGGCTGGGAAGGGCGGGGTATAAATAAAATTTATTATTATTTATTATTATTATTACTATGAGTATGCAAAGCCCACAGCAACTTGAGATCAGATCACCTGCGAGATCCTCTTGCCCCACATGCACCCATTCGGAGCCTTCGATCTGTGGAACTGCCGCAGTTACAGGGACCACGCAAGACCCGTTCTGCATTTGCAACAACTTGATCTTTTAGTGTGGCAGCACCTACACTTGGGAACTCCCTGCCTCTTGACACCAGGCAGGCGCCTTCAGTGTACTCTTCTCGGTGCCTGCAAAAAACATCCTCGTCTAGAAAAGCCTGCCCAAATATTTTAGAAAGATGGTGCGAGTTTTAATCTGCTTTTAGTCTACTGTTACTTCAACTGTTATTTTTTTCTTAGTGACAATTTTATTGCTTCATTTTGTTCTATATTGCTTTGAGGGTTTTTGTATTGTTTTTACAATTGAGTGTTGTATAAATTTTATGAAATGAACAGACATGCATGTCTGGATTTGATCAGTAGAGACTTCTCTTCCAATCGTAAGAGCAACGAGCCATCAGGTGCCCCGGCTGAGTTTGAGGAGGGAGGGCAAGAAGAAGAAAAAGAAGAAGAGTTTGGATTTGATACCCCGCTTTATCACTACCCGGAGGAGTCTCAAAGCGGCTCACATTCTCCTTTCCCTTCCTCCCCCACAACAAACACTCTGTGGGGTGAGTGGGGCTGAGAGACTTCAGAGAAGTGGGACTAGCCCAAGGTCACCCAGCAGCTGCATGGGGAGGAGCGGGGAAGGGAACCCGGTTCACCAGATTACGAGTCCACCGCTCTTAACCACTACACCACACTGGCTCTCACACTGGCGTTGCGCCCAAAAGACTATGCAAAATTTGGAAATGTTTCCCTGCCCCCTGTCCACAAGCTCTTGTTGGGTGGGGGGCTGTGGCTTGTGGCCCTACTCTTGTCGCATTCCTGGGAGCAAAGCACACTTCACATGGGAGTCAGTTCAACTCTGGAACAGGCAGGAAGGAGACATCAGAGAAGCTCGATTGGAACACCACATTTTACCTCCGTCCCCAGGTCTTTCATCCTGGCCAGAGCGAGTTCCCTCAAGTTACCGTGCTCTACTCCAGAACTGACGAGTGGCATCGGAATATCCCTGAAAGCAAGACAGTTAAGAAAAGGATTACAAACAGGGACAAACCCACAAATCATTGACATGTTTTCCACCGGCAATGGAAGTATGCCAATGAATGGCAGCTGCTGGGTATTGCAAGTGGTTTGAGAGCGCTTGGGTTACACTTGGGTCCTGCTTGCAAACCTCCCTTTGAGCCACCTGGTTGACCACTGGGCCTGACGGACTCTAGGCTCCATCAACAGAAGTCTAGTGTCCAGATCAAGGGAAGTCATAGTACCACTCTAAGCAAAATAAAAAAAAATCCTTCCAGTAGCACCTTAGAGACCAACTAAGTTTGTTCTTGGTATGAGCTTTCGTGTGCATGCACACTTCTTCAGATACACTGAAACAGAAGTCACCAGACCCTTATAGATAGTGCTTTGACTATGACAGACCAACACGGCTATCTACCTTTAAATAGTACCACTCTATTCTGCCTTGGTCAGACCCCACCTGGAATCCTGTGTCCAGTTCTGGGCACTGCAATTTATTTATTTATTTATTGTTTTTATTCGGTTTTAACAAACAAAAATACAAGTAAACAATAACACACACACAATTTTTTCCCCAACCATCTTTTTTTTTAACAAAGTTATGTGACTTCCCTTGGTTTCTTCCATCTAAGTTTCATCCTATATCACCCTTAACAGTTTCATTTTCATATTTTTATCATCTATATAATACTTATCATTCCTCTATTACAATTTCTTAAATTTACTAAATAACAATTCCTAAAAAAAACCCTATCATTTTACACTGAAAGCCTAAAGCTCCTCCTCTAAGAGTTTTTCAATTTTGCATTCCATAATATTTCTTCAAATAAATTTTGAATTTCTGCCAATCTTCCTCCAGTTCTGGGCGCTGCAATTTAAGGAGGATATTGACAAGCTGGAAGGTGTTCAGGGGAGGGCGACCAAGAGGATCAAAGAATCTGGAAACCAAGCCTTATGAGGAACGGTTGAGAGAGTTGGGTGTGTTTAGCCTGGAAAAGCGGAGGCTGGGAGGGGATATGAGAGCCAGCTTCAAATACCTCAAGGGCTGTCACAGGGAAGAGGGAGCAAGCTTGTTTTCTCCTGCTCCAGAGGGTGGGACTCGAACCCATGGATTCAAGTGACAAGAAAGGAGATCCTAATTAAATCTTAGGAAGACCTTTGCGACCGTCAGAGCTCTTTGACAGTGGAATGGACTCTCTCGGAAGGAGTCTCCTCCATTGGAGGTTTTTAAACAGGTGCCACCTGTCAGGGATTCTTTAGCTTCGATTCCTGCATTGCAGGGGGTTGGACTGGATGACCTTCAGGGTCCCTTCCAACTCTACAATTCTGTGCTTCTATGACTTCCCCAAGCCTCCATCCTTCCATCTGAGCCACTGCACAAGTGATTCTCACAGCTGCAAATAATTGTAAAACGACTGGATGGCCCTTGTGGTCTCTTCCAATTCTATGATTCTATGATCCGGGGGAAGTCAGTTGTTAGAGGCCAACAACTCCCTAAGCTTGCTGGGGTCTCCATCAACTTGTCGCATGTTTCGTTCCGTCCCAAGGACGAATCATCTAATTCCTATGTTCTCTCTCGCTACAGCCTGGGCTTCTGGTAAGTCGATTTTACTTCTGATTCACACCAGACTCCATGGTGCTCTAGAATCAAGACGGACACAGGCAAACCTCCCACTTGTTATCCAAACCTGTGGATGTTCTCTTTTCTCCCTACTTGTAAAGCTTTTTTAAGTGGATCATTGTGAAGCAAGGCGCTCCCGAACGAGGCAAGATGTCCTGATGCATTTTAAAAACTCTCCTCCGTGACAAAAACACTGGCTGCGCGTTACAGTCTGGGGGACAGCGTGACAATTGGCAAAAGGACCCTCTACTCACAGTCAGCAGAGACTGATGGAGAAGTTGAGGGAAACAGCCATTCGCCGGCAAATCATTAGCTTAATCGCTTTGGGGCAGTGGCGAGTGGTAATTTAATAATAATAATAATAATAATAATAATAATAATAATAATAATAATTTATTATTTATACCCCGCCCATCTGGCTGGGTTTCCCCAGCCACTCTGGGCAGCTTTCAACAGAACATTAAAATACAATAATCTATTAAACATTAAAAACCTCCCTAAACAGGGCTGCCTTCAGATGTCTTCTAAAGGTCTGGTTGTTGTTGTTCTCATTGACTTCTGATGGGAGGGCGTTCCACAGGGCGGGTGCCACTACCGAGAAGGCCCTCTGCCTGGTTCCCTGCATCCTCACTTCTCGCAGTGAGGGAACTGCCAGAAGGCTCTCGGCGCTGGACCTCTGTGTTGGACGATGGGGGTGGAGATACTCCTTCAGGTATACTGGACCAAGGCCATTCAGGGCTTTAAAGATCAGCACCAACACTTTAATTGTGTTCGGAAACGTACTGGGAGCCAATGTAGGTCTTTCAGGACCGGTGTTATATGGTCTCGGTGGCTGCTCCCAGTCAACAGTCAAGCTGCCACATTCTGGATTAGTTGTAGTTTCCGGGTCACCTTCAAAGGTAGCCCCACGCAGAGCGCATTGCAGTAATCCAAGCAGGAGATAACTAGAGCATGCACCACTCTGGCGAGACAGTCCGCGGGCAGGTAGGGTCTTCACAGGTTAGGCTTCACAGACGTTATAAGTCTGGAAGAAGAGAACATTTGAGGCTGCGGGGCGGGGGGGGGGGACTTAGCACCACTTCTGGCTGCTCGCAAGAAATCAGGCCCAGCGGTCCACCTCATCCAGAACCCTCTTCTCTCAGTGACCAGCCAGATGCCTATGGGAAGCCCACATATAAAGGGAGGCAGGACAGAGCCATTCCCTCTCCTCCTCCATGAATCTGTCTAATCCTCTTCTAGGTGGGCGGCCATTGCCGTCTCCTGTGGAAGAGAGTTCCACGGATTAACTATAAACTGTGCGAAGCCCTTTCTTTCTTTTATTCTGTTCTGAACATTTCCAACATTCAACTGCATTTGGTGCCCACAACTTCCAGGGCTAAGAGAGAAGGAGAAAGAACTTCTCCTTTTCCAATTTCTCCACGCAAGGAATAATTTTATAATCTTCTGTCACGTACCCTTCTTACTCACATATTCCCCTGCCCCCCACAAAAAACCCTATGATGTTCCAATTGTTGTAACCCTTAGTCACAGAAGAGAATTGATTTTTTGTGTTGCCTTTTTCTGAACCTTTTCCGACTCTGCAATATCCCTTCCGAGGCGACGCAGGTTAACAGCATTCCAAACGTGGCCACACCGTGATTTGTATAACGGCATGACGGCATCGGCAGTTTTGTTTCCAATTCCTTTCCTAATGATCCCCGACGTGAAATTCACCTTCTTCGCGGAGATGCGGCACACCGGGTCGACATCTCCATCAAGATCTCTACTGCAGCCCCAAGGGCTCGCTCCCGGTCTGCCACCGCCGGCTCAGACCCCGTGAACGTAATATGTGAAATTAAGATTTCACTTGGAGTTGCATTTGCTGTTTTACTGCCCATTCGCTCCGTGCAGATGGGTCCTCTCAGAGCTCCTTGCAAGCCTTTTAATTTCAACTGTGCTGAACGATGTGATGTTGTCGGCAAGCTTGGCTACTCTCCTGCTCGCCCCTGACTCCAGGCCATTTGTGGAGAAGGTAAAAAGCACAGGTCCCAATGACAATGCCAGCCTGGAGTCCCTGGCAGAGCAGCCGGACTCAGCCTGGGGTCCCCAGGTGCTGCTAGACTACAACTTCCATCATCCGCAGCCCACCCAGTCAGGGATGATGGGGGTTGTAGTCAAATGACTTCTGAGAGCCCGAGGTTGGGGGGGGGGCGGATACAGAGCACTAGGCTTGATCTGAGGAAACCTGGGTTCAAACCCTGGCTTGTCCTTCAGCTACTTGCACACGCACCTTAACCTACCTCACAGGGTTGTTGTGAGGATTTTTGTTGTTGTTTAGTCGTGTCCGCCTCTTCATGACCCCATGGACCAGAGCACGCCAGGCACTCCTGTCTTCCACTGCCTCCCGCAGTTTGGTCAGACTCATGTTGGTAGCTTCGAGAACACTGTCCAACCATCTCGTCCTCTGTCGTCCCCTTCTCCTTGTGCCCTCCATCTTTCCCAACATCAGGGTCTTTTCCAGGGAGTCTTCTCTTCTCATGAGGTGGCCAAAGTCTTGGAGCCTCAGATTCAGGATCTGTCCTTCCAGTGAGGATAATATGGGCTAATTGCATCTATGCTACTCTAAGCTATGTATCGGTATCTGAAGAAGTGTGCATGCACACGAAAGCTCATACCAAGAACAAACTTAGTTGTTCTCTAAGGTGCTGCTGGAAGGAATTTTTTTATTTTGTTTCGACTACGGCAGACCATCACGGCTACCTAATTGTAACTGGAACTATGGATCAGTGTTTCTCAAACGTGGATCTCTCATCAATGCTAGCCAGCTAGACCAATGCTCAACAATTTGTGGGTTTGTCTAAAAAAAAAAACCCGACAATTTTGGGGTTTTTCCTTTTTGAAATATGGCAATCCTAGATCTATGGCAACATAATTTGTCAACAGGCTACTTCAGTAGGTACTGGTTGTAGTAGTTTCACAGAAGCATAGAGTACAAACTGAGCTATCCCAACTGTTATCAACTCATCAACCTAGATGGCTTTAAAAGAGGAACAGGCAGATTCATAGGGAAGGAGAGGGCTACTGATGGTTACTAGCCAGGATGGCTCGGCTCTGTCTACATGGTTGGAGGCAGCGATGCTTCTGAATATAACAGTTCCTGGAAACAGCAGGAGGGGAGAGTGATGCTCTTGTGCTCAGGTCCTGCTTGCAGGTTTCCCATAATGGGCATCTGGTTGGCTGCTCTGAGAACAGGATGCCGGACTAGATGGTCCATTGGCATGTTTTTGCAATTTTACCCCCGAGTTGTTGAGCTTTTTAAGGACTGAAGTTGAGCATTTTTGGGGATTTTATCCCAGGCCAGATTAAACTCACCGGCGGGCCGGATTAGGCCCCCGAAACGGACTTTGGACATGCCTGTCCTAGGTTCTTATGAAATGGTGGGTATGGGGATCCTGGATCTGCAAAGGGGGCAAGAGAGGGGTGGCACCCCAGAAGGGGTCCTGGGAGAGAATTCACAGGGTAAAGGGGGCAGGAAGAGAGATTTTGCAGATTTCTCCTGAAGTTCCAGCTGCCTGGGTGGAACCTGCTCTTCCTGGAATAATGGAAAGCAAACAATAAAGATCGCAGAGCCTGGGGTGTAAGGGCAAGGATGGGGAGGAAAGGCAGGAGGCTGAGCTGGCCTGATGGCTTTGGGGCAGGGCAGGTGAAGCAGATGATCCTATCAAAAGGGAATGCCCCCAAGGCTCAGTGGGGATTTAATTCCCATACCCCCTGCTTTCTCCTGCATCGACTCCGCCGCCCACCCCCTTCCCCAAACCACAATAACTACCCCCTCCCTCGCTAATTTATTCAGCCCGTTTCCGAGAGTAAATACAACATCATCAAGCCGTTAACAGGTCTCCGAACAGAAGCAATTAGAGGCAATCATCTCTGCTCAGCCTAAAATAGGAGACACCGGAGGTGAACGCGATCTCTCCGTCTAGGCACGTCAGGAGCGAGGCTGTCGGAGGAGAACCCTGCTTCATCCCAATTACCAGAGACTTCCAGAGGGTCCAGAGGCGGCTGGGCAAGTCGAAATGATGCCAGGAAGAGCTCTCTGCCTCCCTGGCAGGAGGCCTACATTGCGATATCCAGCGGGGCCAGTCTTGCCATCTCTGGAACAGCGACACAGGGCACTAGGGTGCCCAAGGACGTGCCAGTAGGATCACCTGCCATGTGCTGACAGCATGTGAAAGCACTGTTGTTGTTGTTGTTTAGTCGTTTACGACTCTTCGTGACCCCATGGACCAGAGCACGCCAGGCACTCCTGTCTTCCACTGCCTCCCGCAGTTTGGTCAGACTCATGTTGGTAGCTTCGAGAACACTGTCCAACCATCTCGTCCCCTTCTCCTTGTGCCCTCCATCTTTCCCAACACCAGGGTCTTTTCCAGGGAGTCTTCTCTTCTCATGAGGTGGCCAAAGTATTGGAGCCTCAGCTTCAGGATCTGTCCTTCCAGTGAGCACTCAGGGCTGATTTCCTTCAGAATGGATAGGCTTGATCTTCTTGCAGTCCATGGGACTTCTCAAGATTCAGGAAAGAGAAGAGGAAGAATTTCTTCGCTCAACGTTCAGTCAAACTGTGGAACTCCCTCCCGCAGGAGGCAGTAACAGCCAACAACCTGGATGGCTTTAAGAGAGGATCGGACAAATTCATGGAGGTTATCGATGGCCATTAAGCCATGATGTCTATGTTCTGTCTCCAAGATGGAGACAGCAATGCTTCTGGAAACCCCAGAAGGGGAGAGTTGCTCTGGGCCTCTAATCCTGCTTGCTGGTATCCCATAATGGGCATCTGGTTGACTACTGTGAGAACAGGATGGTGGACTAGATGGACCATTGGCCTGATCCTGCAGGGTCTCCTTAGGCGTTTATGGAAGCTCTTCTCTGTATCCCCTAGCCTGGGAGTCACACTTTGTCTCAAGTGTAGAGGCCAAGCTTGGGACGATCATACCTGTTCAGACCTGCACAGCGCTGTCCTAGAAACGGTTTACTCTGATTCTGGTCACCTGATGGGCAAAGATGAATTACTCGGTAATGACATCTCTTCTTTTGATTAACTGCCACCCTCAAGCAGGCCAGCTGTTATTAGAAACGTTTGGCTGTGACAATTACAAAGTGGATATTCTTCCCTCGCTGGGTAGAAACGGGTCAGTGATAAATGTGGGGTTTAATATTGTGCCATGTTATCGGCCGGCCACTGGCGCCTTGGCCAAAGTAGGACAACGAATTGCTTTTCTGGCTAATGAAAGTTGTTATCTGTTAAAAGGTAGGTGGGTGGGATATGAGAAGATATGAGAACGCCACAGGTACATTTGGGACATTACGCAAGAACATAATAATAGCCTGGTGGATTGGGCCAAAGGCCTATCAAGTCCACCATCCTGTTCTCACTGTTGCCAAGCGGATGCCCCAAAGGGAAGCCTGCATGCAGGACCCGAAACACAAGTTCAACTCTCTTAAAAAAACAAATGTCCTGAAACCTCAAACATTCAGTTTCATTGGGTGGCCATAAGTTCAAGTGTTAGGAAAGAAGGGGCGGTGGTTTTTCTCTGTCCACTTTCCCCAATGAACAATTTTATAAACTTCTGTTAAGTTGCCTCTCGCTCGCGTTTTCCCTAAACTAAAAGGTCCCAAACACTGCAACCTTCCCTCATATGGGAGTCGCTCCATCCCTGTGATGCAACAGGACTGGGGATGGTCCCTTCTATATTCTAGAGCAGACTTGGCCCATCTGGTGCCCTCCAGATATTCTGGATTACAACTCCCATCACCCTCTGCTTTGTATGCACATGCTTAGTAAAAGGTAAAGGACCCCTGGATGGTTAAGTCCAGTCAAAGGCGGCTATGGGGTGCAGCGCTCATCTTGCTTTTCAGGCTGAAGGAGCTGGCATTTGTCCGCAGACAGCTTTGCGGGTCATGTGGCCAGCAGGACTAAACCGCTTCTGGAGCAACAGGACACTGTGACAGAAGCCAGAGTGCACGGAAACGCCATTTACCTTCCCGCCGGAGCGGTACCTATTTATCCACTTGCACTTTGACATGCTTTCGAACTGCTAGGTTGGCAGAAGCTGGGGCAGAGCAACGGGAGCTCACCACCGTCAAGCGAATTCGAACCACCGACCTTCCCCAAAGGCTCAGTGGTTTAGACCACGGTGCCATCTGCTTCCCTTCCCCAAAGTGGTAAGCACCAAGGCTACCCCGTTTGCCTGCCCAGAGCCCCTCCTTTTAATGACGCTGTGTGTGTAATTGTGAACACATCCCCCCCACATCTTATTGTAATACCTTTTCTTGGTCTATATAATCGAAAAGGTGAATTGCGGCAACACTGCCACTTTTTATCACCTCTCCCTAGTTTGGCTCCCCAATGGGGAAGCACCTGCCCAAGAGGCAAGAGGTCACGATCTACGGTGATTCACCAAGCGGCAACGGAGTCTAGGAGCAGCACATTATTGAATCATCAAACAGCATCTGCAATTACCATGTGATTAGCCTGGCCTGTGAGCGCACCCTGAATCACACGAAATAGCTCGACGTTCCTAATGAGAATTAGAAGTGGATGACAACACAGCAGGCTGGGCTGAGCCAAGCAGGGAAATGAGGATTGTCGAGAGAACGGAAGGAAGTGAGGGCTTGGCGGGGGGGGGGGGGGCAGAAGAACAGCCTGCTGGGTCAGGCCAAAACGGGCTCATCTCGCCCAGCATCCTGTTCTCACAATGGCCAACCAGATGCCACAAAGGGAAACCCACAAACAGGACCCGAATCTGTGGTTTCCAGCAACTGGGATTGAGCAACTGTAGAGGCAGAGCATAGCCAACATGACTCTCATTCACTAGAGGTTTCTGTGCTGGTCCCGTGGGGTATCCAGAAAGCGAAGTCTAAGTCCAGTCCAAGGTCCGAGGTACACGTAAAGGCAGTCCGAATTAACTGGAGCAGGGTACAGGGCAGGGAGTCAGGCGAAGTCAGGAACAGGTGAACAAACAGGGAACCAAGGCAGGTCAGGAGCTCAGGCAGAACAACAGGACAGGGAACAAGCAGGAACTCGTCAGCAACGATGTTGTTCCTGCAACTTGGGGCTGGGACTGGCCAGCTTTTATCTGCCCCGAGGCATAGGGCGGCTCCGATCCTCAGGTGACTCGCCTCTCCTGGCTTGGAGGCGAGCACTCCTCCTGCGGGAACTCAGTTCCCCTCGCCTCTCTCCCCTGAGCCTCTGCAGCTCAGGAGAGGCTGGAGGGTTACCGGACCCAGAGGCCACCTCAGCTTCCCCTGACAGGGCTGGGAGTGGAGCACCTGCAGGCAATGGGTCCTCCACCCCATCAGGAGCCAGAGCAGACTCATCAGATGCCTGCACCTGAGGATCTAGCACAGGTGAGTCCCCTTCAGACTCAGGCCCCAGCCCTGGCCCTGCTGGTTCTGGAGGCAGGGAATCCTGTGCAGGCTGGGATCCCTCAGGTTTAGCGTCTGAATCTGAATCCCAGGTCATCACAGTTTCTAAGCGGAGGTTGGGATGGCCATCTGTCATAGATGCTTTAGTTGCATTAGATGCATTGCAGGGGGTTGGACTAGATGGTCCCCAGCATCCCTTCCAATCATTCTAGGGTTCTACGATTACTACTAATCAATAGTCTTCTCCTTCTCCACAAATGTGGCTAATCATCTTCTAAAGCCATCCAGGCTGGTGGCCACCACTGCCTCCTGCGGGAGCGAGTTCCATAGGTTAACTATGACCTGCGTAAAGAAAGACTTGGAATCGTAGAGTTGGAAGGGTCCCCCGAGGGTCATCTAGTCCAACCCCCTGCAATGCAGGAATCTTTTGCCCAACCTTGGGCTCGAACCCATGACCCTGAGATGAAGAGTCTCATGCTCTACCGACTGAGCTATCCCAGCTCCTTCCTTCTGTCCTGAATCTGCCAACGTTCAGCTTCACTCGAAGTCCATGAGCTCCGGTGTTAGGAGGGAGAAAAACATTTCTCTCTCCACTTTCTCCATGCCATGCGAAATTCTATTATTTTCCATCGTGCCACCTCTTACTCGGCTTTCCTCTAATCTAAAAAGTCCTGCCTTTCTTCATAGGGGAATCGCTCCATCCCCTTGATCATTTTGCTTCCCCTTTTCGGTAATAATAATAATAATAATATAATAATAAAAATTTATTATTTATACCCCACCTGTCTGGCTGGGTTTCCCCAGCCACTCTGGGCGGCTCCCAACAGAATTAAAAGCACAATAAAACATCAAAAACTTCCCTAAACAGGGCTGCCTTCAGATGTCTTCTAAAAGTCAGATAGTTGTTTATCTCCTTGACATCTGATGGGAGGGCGTTCCACACGGCGGGTGCCACTACCGAGAAGGCCCTCTGCCCGGTTCCCTGTAACTTGGCTTCTCACAGCGAGGGAACCGCCAGAAGGCCCTCGGTGCTGGACCTCAGTGTCCGGGCTGAACGATGGGGGTGGAGACGCTCCTTCAGATATACTGGGCCGAGGCCATTTAGGGCTTTCAAGGTCAGCACCAACACTTTGAATTGTGCTCAGAAACGTACTGGGAGCCAATGTAGGTCTTTCAGGACTGGTGTTATGTCGTCTTGGCGGCCGCTCCCAGTCCCCAGTCTAGCTGCCGTGTTCTGGATTAGTTGTAGTTTCCGGGTCAACTTTTCCAACTCTAAAATACCCTTTTTGAAGTTTGGTGACTGGAACTGTGCAGAGCATTCAAAATATGGCCACGCCATAGATTTGTATAAGGGCATCACGATTGGGGGGGGGGGGATGGATACAGGAGCTACTCCAGTGATTCTGACATTCAAGCCTTCAGAATGTTTCACAGTAAGTGGCACCAGTGATTTTAAGAAAGGAAAAAGTGGCTGGTACTCACCATGAAGTTGTTACAGTAAGTGCCACACTTTTAATACTGGGGGCGGGAGGTGCGTACTGCGTACCCTTGAGTGCCCCCCCCAAAAGCACGGAGTGGCACCCTCTGACTGCAAGCAACTTTACCTCTGCACCCGGTATACTCGCGTCCACGGAGGCACGAGAGCCAGTATCCTCGCCACCAAATCCACGAGGGTGCTCGGAGGGTAGCTCTTGTACCTCCCGGTCTTCCAGAGCTCATACAAGCCGGTGCCACGGATCACGAGGGTCGGGTAGAGCTTCATGCCATCAGGGCGGAAGGCGGGATTCTCGAAAAACTCCTGTGGGGGGCGGGAAAACAGGAGAGACACGAGATCAAAATGCAAAAGGTGCACGATGGCACTTGACTTCATGCAGGGATATAACTGAGGCTGAAAGTGGCCGTCCGGAGGAGACAAAAGAACATAAAAAGAGCCTGCTGCTGGATCAGGCCAGTGGCCCACCTGTCAGCAAATACCCCGCCTGGGGCAGTTTGTGAGACTGCCCCAAAGCCAGAGCAAAGCCATGCGCTCATCCCCGGCTACATGGAGTCCGGTGGCGCTGTCATATGTGATTGTTCCCCAGCGTGAAGAACAACACACACAAGCCATGATTTAGGCTAAACTATTTATTGTAGGAAAAGTGCAGAGAGAATCTCTGCTGCCATCTCAGTAAGACAGAGCTGGCATAAAGCACGTCCTTTCGGCATCGTAGCAAGCCAGGAGAGAGAGCACAAAGGCTAGGATTACAATAGTACAGTGAAACGTAAACATCACATGTAGGAAAACAGATAAGGCAGCTTTCTCACGGCTTAGTGAGACAGGCAATTGTCAGACCATCCTCGCTGCAGCTGTTTGCCGCTCGGCTTGGACAAAAATCATAACACCACCTAGTCCAGCATCCTGTTCTCACAGTGGCTGAGCAGGTGCCCCAAAGGGCAAGATTCGAACACAACTCTCTCCCCTCCTGTGGTTTCCAGCAACTGGTGTTCAGAAGCCTTGCTGCCTCTGACAGTGGAGGCAGAGCAGAGACGTCCTGGCTAGTAGCCACCGATAGCCCTCTCCTCCTCCGTGAATTTGTCTAATCCTCTGCGTCCTGTGGGAGGGAGTTCCATAGCTTAAATAGGAGCTGCATGAAGAAGTACTTTCCGTTTTCCCTTTATCCACCTTCCCCAACCCTGTGTCCCTTCCAGACGCCTTGGGCTGCAGCCAATGTAGTGTAGTGGTTAAGAGTGGTGAACTCGTAATCTGGTGAACCGGGTTCGATTCCCCGCTCCTCCACATGCAGCTGCTGGGTGACCTTGGGCTAGTCACACTTCTCTGAAGTCTCTCAGCCCCACTCACCTCACAGAGTGTTTGTTGTGGGGGAGGAAGGGAAAGGAGAATGTGAGCCGCTTTGAGACTCCTTCGGGTAGTGATAAAGCGGGATATCAAATCCAAACTCTTCTCCTCACCTCAGCCCCAGCCAGCCCAGCATCGGGGTGGCAAAGACTGCTCTAGGCCAAGCCTGACAGGAGCACTTGGGGTGGGTGGGGGGTGGCAATTGCCTTTGTTTGCCGAGACGGCAGGCCTTGAACAACAGCGCGCGACTTTCCGCAGCAGAACCAAAGCCATCAAGTGTCGCCTGCTGCTCAAAACGCTGCAGGTCTGGCGGAGTCTGAAGTGGGGCAGGGTGCTTGCCTCGCTCTATTTCAGCGGGCAACCGCTGCTCTATGAATTGCAAAACAACAAAATGTCAATTAAAAACCCAGCAGCGCACACTGTCAGTGCGGCAGTCAGACTCGCCAGCCACGGCACGCATTTTATAGGAACAATAATTGATTTCGCTAGCAGAAGTCCACCTCGGAAAAGGGAGAAGGGGGGACATGCCTTGCTGTTATTAACACTAATGGCGTTGACAGGTTCCCATTCATTCACGCCCTTGTAATCCTGCAGCTGGCATAAATAATCGGGAGGTGATTGGTATAAATTAGTCATTTCGGTGCCAGGAAACTGCTGCTTTTTCATCAATGTAGAAGGGGCAGTTACTCAGCTGTGTAACAGCTGCCTCTCCTCCAGTGCAAATCAGTGGCCTGGCAAACAGGTACCGGTAGGTTATCTTGTCTTAGCGGGAGAAATATCATCGGAATTGGTTACCTCTGTCAAGAGGTATTGGAGAAAGGAAAGGTGCCCTTTGGCAGACAAGTTGACAGGAAATAAGAAACGCACCCCCCCCCATGAATTCAGGAAAAAGTGGCATCGTCCAGAATAGTGTTTTTATGGTAGATCTCCTGCTGTCCACCCACATCATTGCGTGAGATGAGACAGGCTGGAGCAAGAGGCAGGACCTTTTTAGTGGTGGCGCCTACATTGTGGAAGAGATCTGCAAGGCTAAGTTTTGTTGTCGCATGGGCTGCTGAACGTTGCCAGAGGCAACAAGGGGCCCAGCAACAGATGCAACTCTTACCTATGCCAAGCAGGCGGCATCTGAGGCACAACGAAAGCCAGACATTTGCACCAACAGATGCACCAACACCTTTCCACCCTCTAGCTCAAGGACATGCACTCAAAGAAGGTCTTGAGCTGGGCATGGTCCCAGGGGCCGCCTTCTCGCTGCACAGGTTACCCACACCAGACGGCAGATCAATTTTGCGTTCCTAATCCAGGAGTGCACAGAGCAGATTTAAACTCTGCAGTACTGGCTTCCTTGTTCACTCCTGCATTCTTAGGAGGGTAATGAATAGCAGCAGCGAAGATTAACACTTCAAAGCCATGACTGCTTTTGCCGATTGTCTCCAAACCTGCAGGGCATAAAACAGTCCCTTGGCTGTTGACACATACAAATGCAATAATTTCTGCCGCTTTCCTATGAGGCTCCAGCATTAAAAGTCTACAGGGGATTAGATTTTCTTTCTCCCCTCCCCAAATCATACAAACACTTGCTCTCCTTTGTGCTGACCTGGACTGCGTGATGAACCCTGAAGATTAGCGTAAGAACTGTGGGGAAAGAGGGGAACAAATACGTTTCTAGAGTGCCGTAATCATCTGCTCAGCATGCGAGAACAACACAGAGCACGCTGCCACAAAACAACTCCCAAGTTGCGGTACGAAAGAATATGAGCTATCGAGGGCAGCAAGGATCACGGAGAGGTTTAGGGAGCAAAACACCCCACACCAAAGGGACTGTTTATACTAGCACAACAAGAACAAAATGTAAAAAGGAAGGAGTGCGCAGAACGGCCCTCACCAACCCAGAGCCCTTCAGATGTTTTGGATGAAAACTACCACCAACTGGAGGACACCGGTAACTTAAGAGACCGCCTTGTCCCTTATCGGAGATCTGCACTGGTTGCCAGTTTGCGATCAGGCTAAGTTCAAGGTGTTACTGTTAGTATATAAAGCCCTTAAAAACGTGGGTTCACCTACGAGATCACCTTAGGTAAAAGGACCCCTGGACGGTTAAGTCCAGTCAAAGGAGACTATGGGGTTGCGGTGCTCATTTCACTTTCAGGATGAGGTAGCCAGCGTTTGTCTGCAGACACCTTTCCGGGTCATGTGGCCGGCAGGACTGAACCACTTCTGGCACAACGGGACACTGTGATGGAAGCCAGAGCGCACGGAAACGCCGTTTACCTTCCAGCCGCAGCGGTACCTATTTATCTACTTGCACTGACGTGCTTTTGAACTGCTAGTTGGCAGAAGCTAGGGCAGAGCAACGGGAGCTCATCACCGTCAAGCGGATTCGAACTGATGACCTTCCGATCGGCAAGCCCGAGAGGCTCAGTGGTTTAGACCACAGCGCCACCCACATCCCAACTCGAGATTGCTTTACCCCACAAGTGCTCACTCGACTGCTTCGATTCGCAGAACTGGCACAGCTACAGGTGCCATGTAATTCCCATTCCGAATTTGTAAGAACTTGTTTAGTGTGGCAGCACCTAACCTTCGGAACTCCCCGCCTATTGATATCAAGCAGGCACT
Source organism: Darevskia armeniaca (assembly GCA_034641395.1). Classification (NCBI taxonomy): domain Eukaryota; kingdom Metazoa; phylum Chordata; class Lepidosauria; order Squamata; family Lacertidae; genus Darevskia; species Darevskia armeniaca. The sequence continues at coordinate 655,968 of JAWWNF010000335.1, read as the reverse complement.
TTCACTGCATTCTTTTTGGCAGCTGCTAAAAGCCTACCCAGATGCTTAGAAAGTTGGTGTGAATTTCAACCTGTTTCAGCATTCTAACTTTTTGTATGCTGTTTTAATTTTTGTTGTAGCATTTTATAAACTGCTTTGAGGTTTGTTTGTTTTTTACAATCAAGCGGTGTATCCGTCCCCAAAGCCACAGCAGGCGTTGTAACCTTCCAATAGTTCGACTTCACCCACACAGGCACAGCCCTCCGTTGTCCCTGGAGACAGACGGATGCCGACAGCAATATAGGCATTTGTTCCCCATAAATTTCAATCCTTGGTGAGGTCTACATTGAAAGAATACATGACTGAATTTGGATTGGTTGATGTTTGGCACATATCATATTGTACAAAACGTGGCTATATATATATTTTAATCAGTTCATCGCAACTGTTTGAGAATAGAATGCGAATAGAATATTTTCTGGCACCTTCTCCATTATTGCAGCATGTTACAACACGTCGAATCGGTACAATTGCTATTTCAGATCATGCACTATCTTGCTAGGCAGTTATCTGATAAGGTGAAAATCTCTGGCGTGTGGTGTTTAAATATCTCACTCTTGGATGATGAGAATTTTAGAACACAGGTGGGTGCTGACCTTCAGGAATTATTCTTATTGCTCATTTGAGCTGATGTTGCTTTTCCTTTTTCCTTTCTGTTCTATTTGCAAAGAATGCACCAACACGCACCAACAACAGCATTTTCCAATAGCAGCAAACAGAAGGGACATTCTGTGCCAGCAGTTTTAGCATGCAAAAAATGAAATTGGGGGTCTAGAATAGGCTTGCCATATGTCTGGAAAATTCTGGACATGTACGGAAATCGGATGCTTAAAATGGTGACCGGGGGGAATTTTAAGAGATGTCTGGAATTTCCCGCACAGATGGCAACCTAGCGCCTTTTTCTTTTCGGTTTTCTGTTTTTGTGTGTGTGTCACCGAGGTTTTCTGTCCTGCTTTGGCCGCCGTCGGCTTCCTTTTCGGCCCTGTCCTCCGCCTCCCGGCACTGGTTCCTCCCTCCATATTGCAGCCCACAGGCATGGGTGAGGCAAAGCTCTCGGCGGAGAGCCCTCTCTGGGCTCCCAGGGTGGGCGGTGAGGGGGTTGTCTCCCCTCCTTGAGGGCCTCTTCGGTCCTTCTCCCCTGGAGGTCTCCGGGTCTCCCCCTCACCTTCGCACCCCTGCAGGCCTCTGGCGTCACTGCTGCAGCAAAACCTTTGAGCTCCATACCTTAAATGTGGGGTGGGTGCTGCCGCCTCAGGCTGGGCATGGGGATCCGCTGAGGCTGGGGCTGTATTCTGATCATCATCATCATCATTTTACCGTGTTTCCCCTATTTTAAGACACCGTCTTATATTTTTTTCCCCCTCAAGAAAACGCACTATGGCTTATTTTGAGGGGATGTCTTATTTTTATTACGTAAGCCCAGCCCCACCTTTTCCTTGGCGCCCTCCAGAACTGCGCCTATCACTATGGCTTATTTTCGGGGTACGGCTTATATTTCGCAAATGCGAAAAAATCCTGCTATGGCTTATTTTATGACTACGTCTTAAAATATGGGAAACAGGGTATTTGTATGCCGCCTTTCCACAGTTAAAACAATGCTCAAGGCGGCTTACAATATGCAAAGATTTACATAATGAAGAAGAAGAAGAAGAAGAAGAAGAAGAAGAAGTGGAGTTTGGATTTGATTTCTCGCTTCATCACTACCCGAAGGAGTCTCCAAGCGGCTCACATTCTCCTTTCCCTTCCTCCCCCACAACAAACACTCTGTGAGGTGAGTGGGGCTGAGAGACTTCAGAGAAGTGCGACTAGTCCAAGGTCACCCAGCAGATGCATGTGGAGGAGCAGAGACGCGAACCCGGTTCACCAGATTACGAGTCTACCACTCTTAACCACTATACCATACTGGATCTCATAGCAAAGTAGTCACAAAAACAAATAAAACACATTAAAAACTACGTAACCAAACTGAACCATTTCCACATAAAAATAAAGATACAAACAGTATCAGTAATATCAGTTAATATCAGTAACAGCAGCAAAAACTCCCAACGAGACTTCCTCCAAAATACCCCAGTCCTTGCTGGGCAGTAGCCGCAGCAGCTGTCCTTATCAGGCCTGTCAAGCCCCGCCCTGGGACAGATGGAGAGAGGCAGGAACATGCCCCACTTCCCGTAGGAAGTTTCCTAAAAAAAGCTTAATAACTACTTTGGGGGTATCAGAAATTTTTCTTTTTGAAATATGGCAAGCCTACTCTAGGAGGCAGCTAGGAAAGGAACACCAGCTATTGTGGCAAGGTCAGGGCAATAAGATTTGCAGAGACACAAGAACTTTTCACGCATGAGGATGCTACGGGTGAGTGATGGCCTGTGAGAGCAGCAAGCTTCAGGCTTGGGATCAACATTATATTGGAATTTGGCCATTTGCAGTTGGGTTCAGAGGTGGGGGGGCACAATTAAATGAACACCGTTGACTTTTCCTCTTGCAGTTATTTAACATGCTTGAAATGTCAGGGATGCAACAGAAACAATTAATCCATAGGCAGAATGGAGGCGAGGGCTGCAAAGGTTCATCGCTCAGACCTCTAAGTTGCCTTGTGAACTGTGGATTCATGATTCATAAGCAGTCCTTGCAGGCAGGGTGAGGGTTGGGGAGTTTTGTTGATTCTGAGTTGCAAAGAAAGAAAGAAAGAAAGAAAGAAAGAAAGAAAGAAAGAAAGAAAGAAAGAAAGAAGCAACTTCATAGAATGGCTAGGAAGTTTTGGCATTGGGTGGGTGGGGGATAAGCCTGCATTACACAGTCCATAGCTCATGTACACGCATTGTGCTTGGTGCTGTACAGTGTGAGCAACACACAAGCACCGAGATCTAGGAAAACAGTCTAAAAATATTTAGTGCCTCGCTGCCAAGATGCTTATTTATCAAAAGGAGAAGGTGTGTGTGTGTGAGAGAGAGAGAGACACAGAGAGATCAGCCATTAAGCTGTCCATAGTTCAGCTGACTGCAATTTGTCTGCAATTGAAAGTGATTATTTCAGGCACTTAGGGAGCGCTGAACAGAGCTCTAGAAAGCATTTTCAGAGGCCTGATCACCTAAACACCTTCTGGCCTGACCTTGATAATGTGCCTGCGGGGAAGTCACAGGACGGTTTGGGCACACAGTCACTGCTGCCTGGCAAGAATGGCAGGTTTTCGAGGGACAGGAGATTTAGCGGCACGGGTTTAAAAACGACTCGGGATCAAGTTGTCTTGCTCATGCAAGGATGGAGGGAAAGCACCTTCCTTCCTTCTTTCCTTCTCTTTTATTTCAAATTTTTAAATCCACTTCTACAGATCTACAGCACAGGGGTGGGCGTCATTTCTCAGCCCGAGGGCCGCATTCCCTTTCGCGCAGCTTTCTGGGGGCCACATGCCAGTAATGGGCAGGGCCAGAGGCAGAAGCAGGCAGGGCAACAAATGAAAATCTTACCTTTGTACATCCTAGGCAAACTTCAGCAGACACACCCCACAGCCAGGGCAAGAACATGATGCCAAGCTGGACCAGTGAGGGGGTGTGGCCTGTGGAGGATCCTGGGGGCCAGCGAGGGCTACATCTGGCCCCTGGCTTGAGGTTCCCCATCCCTGCTGCAGCAGAAGCGCCAGAGGCCTGAGGGGTTCATTGGCCAGTTTGAGCCAGTATGAGACGTTCAAGCACATCCTGCCCAACTGGCCAGATACCCTTCTAATCCCACAACCAGATCAAGGGAAGTAATAGTCCCAGATCAAGGGAATACCACTGTATTCCGCTCTGGTCAGACCTCACCTGGAATACTGTGTCCAGTTCTGGGCACCACAGTTCAAGAAGGATACTGACAAGCTGGAACGTGTCCAGAGGAGGGCAACCAAAATGGTCAAAGGCCTGGAAACGATGCCTTATGAGGAACGGCTTAGGGAGCGGGTATGTTTAGCCTGGAGAAGAGAAGGTTCAGGGGTGATATGATAGTCATGTTCAAATATATAAAAGGATGTCATATAGAGGAGGGAGAAAGGTTGTTTTCTGCTGCTCCAGAGAAGCGGACACGGAGCAATGGATTCAACCTACAAGAAAGAAGATTCCACCTAAACATTAGGAAGAATTTCCTGACAGTAAGAGCTGTTCGATAGTGGAATTTGCTGCCAAGGAGTGTGGTGGAGTCTCCTTCTTTGGAGGTCTTTAAGCAGAGGCTTGACAGCCACCTGTCAGGAATGCTTTGATGGTGTTTCCTGCTTGGCAGGGGGTTGGACTGGATGGCCCTTGGGGTCTCTTCCAACTCTAGGATTCTATGATTAACCCTCCTAACCCATTCCTAAGAGAAACAGCCCTTTCCTCTGTAGCTCTCCACACCGCCTCTGCTTCAGATCTCCTCTTTTCTCCAGCCACCCATTTCCTGAAGCTCTCCTTTCCTTGATCTCCTCTGCCCTGTTCCTTCTCTGCAGCGTGCCCAGCAGCTCCCCTGCACAGATTTATGATGGGACTGGAGATACAGCCCAAAACTGCAGTCCTGGCCTGAGAACATGAAGAGAGCCTGCTGGATCAGGCCCATGGCCCATCTAGTCCAGCATCCTCTTCTCAGATGCCTTGGGAAACCTGCAAGCAGGAGCCGAGCACAAGAGCACCTCTCCCCTCCTGAGGTTTCCAGCAACTGGTACCCAGAAACATGGCTGCCTCAGATTGTGGAGGCAGAGCACAGCCTTTGTGACTAGTAGTCAGCGCTAGACCTCTCCTCTGCCGTGAATTTGTCTAATCCTCTTTTAAACCATCCAAGTTGGTGACCATCACTGCCTCCTGGGGAAGTGATTTTGGTATACCTAAAGGAGCGTCTCCACCCCCATCGTTCTGCCTGGACACCGAGGCATAGCTGTCAACTTTCAGATTTGAAAATAAGGGATTTTTCCAAACTTTCGGATTTGAAAATAAGGGATGCCGCAAGGGCCATGCAATGGCACCAAGTAGCCTCGCCACCCTGTGCTCCAGAGGCTGCGCGCGAACGGGTGAGCGAAAGAGCGAGCGCGTAGAGGGCAGGCAGGCTGTCTGTCTGGTTGGGCGTGAGGTTCTGGCTGCACAAGGCATGCAAGCTCCGCCCCCAGTCGGTCTCAGACTCCTTATTGGCAGCCGAGCAACGCAGCTGAGGAGCCTCCCTGACCGGCAGGGAGGGAGAGGAGCTGCTTCCTTTGAAATCCGGGAAATTTAAGGGATATCAACAATCCGGGATAGCAGCGGGAAACGGCATTGGAATAAGGGAGTTTCCTGCAAAAAAAGGGAGGGTTGACAGCTATGCACCGAGATCCAGCTCCGAGGACCTTCTGGCAGTTCCCTCCCTGCGAGAAGCGAGGTTACAGGGAACCAGGCAGAGGGCCTTCTCGGTGGTGGCACCCACCCTGTGGAACGCCCTCCCATCAGATGTCAAGGAAATAAACAGCTATCTGACTTTTAGAAGACATCTGAAGTCAGCCCTGTTTAGGGAAGCTTTTAATGTTTAATGCTGTATTGTGTTTTTAATATTTGGTTGGAAGCCACCCCGAGTGGCTGGGGAATCCTAGCCAGATAGGCGGGGTAATAATAATAATAATAATAATAATAATAATAATAATAGTTTAACCATGTGCTGTGTGAAGAAGGACTTTCTTTTATCCATCTTCAATCTTCCAACATTCATCTTTGTTGGACATCCATCAGTTCTGGTGGTCCCCCCCCCCTTACTTAAAGGTTTAGGCTGGCCTTTGCTAACATGGTGTCTTTCAGGTGCTGCTGGACTCCCACTCAGCCCCAGCCAGCATGGCCAATGGTTAGGGAGCGATGGGAGCCGCAGTCCAAGACGAGTGGAGGGGAGCTTAGGTTGGCGACGGCTGGCCGAGGCAATTCGCTCTGACGGGCCAGCAGGGGAGTTTATAAAACGATCAGATTAATAGCTGGCATAAATCAAGTGCTCGGCAGGATTAATGAGGTTTTTAACAGAGCCTGCACCTCAAGACCGCATCAGGCAATAAAAAAGGCACACTTGTGAGTTGTCGTCACATATGAAAAATGAGGCGACCCAGGGGGGTAGAGGGATGGAGAGAGGCAGGGAGTGGGGGGGTGGGGGCGGAGATGATCCATGAATCACACTTGTTGTTCGGAACAGAACTGAGAGGAGAGACAAACGCAGGAAAAGACGCGGTCGGGATTCCCCCCTTTTTGCTGCATTCTGATGTCAGGCGCCTCCCGAAGCCCTTTTCATGCAGACAGGCCTATGCAGCTGTTTACTCTTCTTCCATCATTTTAATGATCGTTCTGCTTTGTTTTTACGGGTGTCTTCCCATATATACCCTACACATCTGTGATCTTCATCGTTAAATAGATGAGACGGATTATAAATCTTCTAATAATAGAAATGGCTGTATTATTAATTATTGCACTGCCTGGGTATTGTCAGCGAACCGTCAGAGGCCAGCGGGCAGCCCAGTGGGGTGGTGCAAGGGCTCTCTGAGCCTGAAAGTTCCCTGCACCACAGAAGCAGTGGGGAGGCTTCCTACGGGAGCGACGGACGGGATAGGAACGCTGGGGTGGAAGGGCTGTGGGATGCTACAGGCTCTGGACACCTACCCAGCGGAGGAGGAACAGAGGAAACCACCTCAGTTCCGTCGCCCCAATTGCGTAGAGGGATGAAATGCAAGGAGGGGAGGAGGAGACTCGGGGTACCGAAGTTCTTTTGTTGGGGTGCTCCTGAAGAGCGACACTTCTGGGATCTGGGAGTGACACTGACGGTCACTGATTTCTGAGCTCTGCACTGTACATACTTGTATAATAAACTGTTGTAAATATACAGGACTGGAGTCGAGACTCGTTACTCGTGAGAAGCCACCACAGAACTCTTATAAGGTATTTTATGTGAGTTGGTGGCATATATATATTTCGATTAAATTAAAAAAAATAAATACTTGGGCATGGGGAAGAGTGGCTTGCAGCAACTGGCATTCAGAAGCGTTGCTGTCTTCAACTGTGGAATGGTTTATCTTAACATCTGGTCCAGAGGTAGCAAAGGAAAAATTAGAAAGTGAATGGAACGCCTTTGGGGAATACATCCAAAAATATGTTGAAAAATCAGAGCTACTATCGAGATAGAGCAAGCCACAGGAGAAAAATAGAAGGATAAGAAAGGGGAAAAGAGGTAGAATACAAAAGTTGAATTGAGATGAACAAAAAATTAATTAAAGTATATATTTAAAAATGATGGGAAGATGGAGAAATTGTAACTGAGAAGATTGGAAGTTGCGCACAGGGTAAAGGGGGGGTGGTAACGGTGGGAAGGGTGGAGAGAGATGGAGAATGTTGGTACGTATGTATGCAGGTGTTTGTATAAGTATGTAGATAAGTATATATTTGTCTGTTTTGTTTGTTTGTTTGTATGTACCAGTATGTATGTATGTGTAAAAATAAATAAAAATTGTATTTAAAAAAAACAAAAGCACCTGGTCCAAGTACATCAGGTTGGAGGAGTAAGCAGCCTCTAGCACAGTGGAAAAATCCCACTTCTAGAAAAAAACCACAACTTCCAGCACTGTCAGGAAAGCAGCATTTCCCCTCGGCTAAGGGTAACTGTTGACGCTGCTGCATTCTCGATCTCACATCCTTCAAGCGGTACACAAAGAACCCAAACCCCCGGACACGGCTATTGATCTGCTTGGCAATTCTAGGGAGAGAGATTACCAAGGCGCTCCATCTTCAGATTCTCATTATCGCATAGATAGATGATGAACTAAATGAAGCCTCACACAAGACAGGAAGCATTCAGGCAGCCGGTGCTATTATTAGAAGATTTATAATCCGTCTAATCTATTTAACAATGAAGATCTCAGAAGCAATGGGACCTCTCTGCCGATTCTCAGCAAGGACGGTTAACTGAAAGACCGCCAGTCCCTGTCATAGCATATAAAGTCACTCAGACTGGGAATGGAGAACCAGAGGTGCAACAGGTGATGTTTGACAGTAACTCCTATCATCCCTGGGCATTGCCCATGCTGGCTGGGGGTGATAGAAGCTGGGAGTTCAACAGCAGCTAGGCAGCCACAGATGTTCCCCCTCCCCAGCTTAGACTACCTGGGGAAATATTACTTGCAGTACTGCACCCTACAGAGTATCGCCCCTGGCATTCTGGAATGCCCTTCCCTCTGCCATATGGGAAGCATCATCATCATTTTATTTGTATGCCACCTTTCCATAGGCTTACAACATGACAAGATTTACATAATTACCAACATAACAAAAGTCATAAACAATAAATAAAACACATCAAAAGATACAAAACCAAATGGAAAACAATTTCCACATAAATCATAAAATCTAAAACTGAAAATACAACATTAATATCAATAACAATTTAAAATGACATAGATAAAAAATATCTATGCAGCACCCACTGGTGGTTTCAAAGGACTTCTAATGATACAACCTTTGTGGTGTAGTGGTTAGAGTATTGGACTAGGACCTGGGAGACTAGGGTTCAAACCCCCACTTGGCCACAATCGCCACCTCACAGGGTTGTTGTGAGGATTAAATAAGGAGGAGGAGAACCATAAGTGCCACCTTGAGCTCATTGGAGAAGAAGGTGAGATATAAATGTAACAAGCAAGCAAACAAGCAAACTTTTTGCCCGTGGTTTCCCTAACTCATAAAGTTTGGATCTTGTCTTTCTTAATCCCTGCTCTTATCTCTCTTTTTTTTGTATAATACTCTCTAGTATGTTCTTATGATACTGTTTTATTGTTTTAATATTAGGGGCAGATGGGGTTTGTCAACCAGGCAAGGTAGCCCATCTACTAGATGGGAAACTCTGACCCTAAAATTCTGCTGCCTTATGGGGTATCTTTGGGAGAAGAAAAGGCTCAGGAGTAAACTCTACGCAAATCCCGAATAAAGTCCCTAAGGCGGTTGGATGGCGCCTTGTGCACCATCTTTTGGCAACGTCTGCAGCCAAACTGGTGCCAAATGTCTTGCTCTGCTTTCCTTTGGACCACATCAGCGAGAGCGAGGGGAAGGGGGGTCTTGCCGTCTGGGCATCCCAGGACCTCCAGACACACTGCCCAGGCTTGCGCCCTGGAGGTCACTTTGGTTCTGCTGGCACAGCAGTTTGACTTCACCCTCCCCCCCCCCGAGGCACACTCCATTGTCTCTCGAGACAGATGGAGGACAACAACAGACAGTTTTTCTATTGCATTTGTGTAGGCCCCAGTACAACTCCACCAGCAGAGCCAGTGTGGTGTAGTGGTTAAGAGCGGTAGACTCGTAATCTGGTGAACCAGGTTCGCGTCCCCGCTCCTCCACATGCAGCTGCTGGGTGACCTTGGGCTAGTCACACTTCTCTGAAGTCTCTCAGCCCCACTCACCTCACAGAGTGTTTGTTGTGGGGGAGGAAGGGAAAGGAGAATGTGAGCCGCTTTGAGACTCCTTCGGGTAGTGATAAAGCGGGATAGCAAATCCAAACTCTTCTTCACTCTTGTGTCTGAACCTGACCCTGCTTCAGCTAATGTTCAGCTTCCCTCCATGGCAGAACAGCATTGGTTGCTGCCCATGAAGGCTGTGCCCTGCTTCCATGGACAAAGGTAGCAATGATTCTGGGCACCACAGTTCAAGAAGGATACTGACAAGCTGGAACGTTTCCAGAGGAGGGCAACCAAAATGGCCAAAGGCCTGGAAACGATGCCTTATGAGGAACGGCTTAGGGAGCTGGGTATGTTTAGCCTGGAGAAGAGAAGGTTAAGGGGTGATATGATAGCCATGTTCAAATATATAAAAGGATGTCATATAGAGGAGGGAGAAAGGTTGTTTTCTGCTGCTCCAGAGAAGCGGACACGGAGCAATGGATTCAAACTACAAGGAAGAAGATTCCACCTAAACATTAGGAAGAACTTCCTGACAGTAAGAGCTGTTCGACAGTGGAATTTGCTGCCCAGGAGTGTGATGGAGTCTCCTTCTTTGGAGGTCTTTAAGCAGAGGCTTGACAGCCACCTGTCAGGAATGCTTTGATGGTGTTTCCTGCTTGGCAGGGGGTTGGACTGGATGGCCCTTGTGGTCTCTTCCAACTCTAGGATTCTATGATTCTGGGTATCAGTTGATGGAAATCACAAGTGAAGAGGGTGCCCTGCTTGGGGGCTTCCCTTTGGAGCATCTGTCCCCGTCAGCCTGATCCAGCAGCCAGGCTCTTCAAATGTCCATGGGCACCTCCTTGAACATGGACTTTTTGCCTGAACCGGGATCAGTGTCTACAAGTTAGCCAGGATCCTGATAGAAAAGGGAATCTGGGGGTTCATGGGGAAGGGACCTTGGTTACCCTTCCAGCCCTTCAACCTTGACTCTGAACTGTGTCTTCCCCCAACCCCGAGAAAGGACCACAGTAAGAGACCAACGGAACAGCAGCCGAAACGGGTTCCAACAGAAGCAAACCTGTGCCTTGAGCCACTCTTACCACAAACTGGTCGATGTCTCTCTCGAGTCCCATGTTGGGCAGGTCTGGCATCATGTGTGCCACCACTTTGAACCCGGCGTCTTTGGCTAGGTGGAATGATTCGCACACAGCCTTCACCGTATGGCCCCTGGGGGGGGGGAGGAAATGGGGGTTAGTAACATAAGACGCACACACAGAAGAAAGCATCTCATAAGAACATAAGAAGAGCCTGTGCTGGATCAGGCCAAAGGCCCATCTAGTCCAGCATCCTGTTCTCACAGTGGCCATCCACTTTTATTTCATTTTTTTCTTCCATAGTGGTAATTTTTCTTCAATGACAATGTTTAATTTTTTTTGGCCATAAAAAATGTTACTTGACAAAACCTTTAAAAAGCAAAACCGGACAACTACATTTCTCCAACTTCTTCTTCCACACCCCTAATATAAAGGACATTATTGCACCTTATCAGAACTTCACCAAGGTGTCCAGATAATGCACCATCAATATATTATTCTGTATTTTCAAGCTGCATGTTCATGGAGCCATCGACGGAGACGAGGTAGCCTTTGTATTCACCATCGCTGGCTTCCCATTTTGGATCGAGAGGCAGACTCACAGCAACCAGACCAACCTAAGGGCGGCTGCGGCAACAAAAAAATTACTCGCGGGCAGCGCGTGTGCCCGCCAAAGCTCTAAAAAGAAAAAGCCACACTGGCCACCCAGATGCCTGTGGGAAACCAGTAAGCAGGATCCGAGCACAAGACCAACTCTTCCCTCCTGTGGTTTCCAACAACTGGGATACAGAAGCATTGCTTTTCTTTTTGGGGCTGATCCAGCAAGGCTCTTCTTAATGTTCTTATGTACTATGTTGCTGTTGTTGTTGTTGTTCAGTCGTTCAGTCGTGTCCGACTCTTCGTGACCCCATGGACCAGAGCACGCCAGGCACGCCTATCCTTCACTGCCTCTCGCAGTTGGGCCAAACTCATGTTAGTAGCTTTGAGAACACTGTCCAACCATCTCATCCTCTGCCGTCCCCTTCTCCTTGTGACCTCAATCTTTCCCAACATCAGGGTCTTTTCTAGGGAGTCTTCTCTTCTCATGAGGTGGCCAAGGTACTGGAGCCTCAACTTCAGGATCTTATGTACTATAACCAGGTCTTAAGCCCTAGGCACCACATAAATGAAGCCACAGGTTCCGCTCCTGTTTTCTCCTCTGCGTATTTTTAAAGATTTGTTGGCAGCTTGGGAGCAGGGACCTGGCTTCTCATTCTTTCCCCCCATTCATATCTATATAAAGCCATGAACAGAAGCAGAACACTCTAACCAAAACTGAACAGCTGGGACTTGTATTTGGCACCATTTGAAAGCAAACAAACAGATACCAAACCTCATACCCTAAAGGCTTTCATTTCCTTGAACGGCTGAAGCATTGTCATTGCCCCGCGGATAAAATGCCGTGGCGGGCTTTGCAGAATGAATAGAAAGGCTGTCTCCCGTTCGCATTGTTACAGTTCCCGCCTACCCCAAATTCTGTGGGCTAGCCAGCCTCATAGAACCAATGTGCTTAAGGCTAATTAATGCATGAAGGCGTGAATACCATAGAGTAAGTTACTCTGCTAGACTTAGCTATATAGTGGTACCTCTGGTTACGTACCTGATCCGTTCCGGGGTGCCATTTGCCCCCCGAAAAGTATGTAACCAGAGCGACAGTATCACGCATGCGCTGAAGCACGATATCGCACTTCTGCGCATGCGCGACCTGCGCGGAGCATGCGCAGACCGCGCAGATGCTTCTGGGTTTACCGCGTTCATAACCCGTGTCATTCGCAACCTGCAGCGAACGCAACACAAGGTACGAATGTAAAATATCCACTTCCCCTCACCTTGGGGGAACTGTTCTCTCTCAGTCTACCTGACAAGCTCACCGTGTGAGGAGGCCTGAGATGGCTGCTCCAGTTTAGACCGCATGGCTCTCACAAGCCACTCTTGAGTTCCCATACAAATAATTTAGAAACTTTCACCACTTTGGAACTAAACCAAGTTTTACTTCCTGTGCAATTTTTCTGAATGATGTATGGAAAAGCACACGAATCTGGCATTTGGAGAGTTTGTAAGTAAACCATTTTTAACTTACCAAATGTGTGGTCTTTTTCTGTGCTAGGGGAAGCTTTTGGAACTCACTTTAAAGGACATATTCTAAAGATCTAAATCCTATATTTCTGTACACCACTTAAGAGAGGTTCAGAATTATTTTAAAATAAACATAAATAAAAATCAGTACGTTGCCACTATTAGATAGCTACGAATTGTTTATGTATGAACAATTTGGTGAGTAACTTTTTAGATGTTAATATGTTCATTGATTCTAAGAATGTAAACGCTCACTATATATATTGTAATGATTATTATTTAAGACGATGTCCATCCCTGAAGAAACGATAATAGTGAAATGGGGATAATACAAGCTAGCCGCCCGTCGGGAGAAGCAGATGTGGACTCCTGAGAGACTTTAGCACTTTATGACATTGGACTTGTTGCACATTGGACATTGCACTTTTGAATCTCTTTGCACTTTTTGAGACACTTCGTTGTATGGAGTAGATTTCCTCCGGTTGCATATGCATATATATATGATTGAATATTCTTCATGGTTTGCGTCATTTTGATATACTATTAGATAGATAGATAGCTAGTTACAACAAGTGTCAAATGTATTGCTCTGCTTTCCTTTAGATCACATCAGTGAGGCCAAGGGGGGTGGGCTTGCTGTCCGGGGAGCCATGCACACTGCCCGGCTTGCACCCTGGGGAGGTCACTTCAGTGCTACTAATGCAGCAAAAACAATGCGGGAGGCAGCAGTTTATGAGATACAGGTCTCTGCAGTCACAGCAGGTGCTGTGATTCTCCAGCGGTTTGAATCCACCCCTGGAGGCACTCTCCATTGTCTCTTGAGCCAGACGGAGGCGAACAACAACATATTTCCGCCTAGAGTTGTTTGCTCCCCATATTCTGAACCTTCCAGAGGGCAATGATTGTGATGCAAGAGGGTTTTTTAAAATAAAAAATAGGAAATTGCCTTACACTAGATGTTCCACCACTGAGCTATTACCCTTCCCTACTGTATTATTACAATACGCAAGCAATTCACGGGACAATGCAGCGCTTGGAAATGACCGAGCAAAGTTCTCTGCTCACTCGTTGGTGCCTGCATCCTTAGGGGTGTTTAAAAAAGGAAAGGGGAAGGCGTTCAAATGGAAACACTCACAAAATGGGTAAGTGCACGGCTTGTTAAGTAAACAAAGGCAGGAACAGAGGCTTTTCATATTGGTAAGAAGAAACGCCTTTTTCACAAGGGCAGAGGTGCCAGAAGCCTGGTCATCAAAGGCACACAAGTGAGCCGCAAACATCTTGCTGACTGCCCTTCGCAGCTGCAGATCCTGCGCAAGGCTCCTGTTTCTTTGGACAAACTTAGCAGCAATTTGGCGCAGGCGGGACAGTGTGAATTGGCTGCCACTAGAAGAGGTGGACCAGCTTGACCCCACCTGTCCTGAGAGCGAGTTTCTGGGGTGGGGGGAGACAAAGCTGGAAACGGTGTGGGCAGCAATGAAGAAAAATATTAGCAGCAATGACGGGTGCCAGAATAGCAGGAAAAGAAAAAGGATATGAGCTCGCTTGCTCCTTACCCTTCCTAGCTGAGGCTTCTTCTCTCTAAGACTACCGTATTTTTCGCTCTATAAGGCGCACCTGACCACAGGATGACCATAGGACGCACCTAGTTTTTAGAGGGGAAAATCCCCATTTTTTTGAGTATCAGCTCAAATTTCTGCAGCTTCTTTTGCAAAGGAGAAAAGCCCCATTTTTTGAGGATCAGTTCAAAGTTGTTGAGCTTACTTTGCAAAGGGAAAAAACCCTGTTTTATGGGGTTTGACTCATAGTTCTGCAGGAAAGGGAGACATTTCTACAGTTTCCAGACAGATAATCTAATCAGCCAGTCACATGTTGCTGGGGAAACAGCCTCCCTCTGCAAGGGGGCGGGGCTGGAATCTCTCTCCCTTATCTCTCTCCCCGATTGTTTGCTGAGCAGCTGCTCAGCGGGCTTCCTTTCAACACCCCCTTCTCTCTCTCTCTCTTTTTTTTTAAAAAAGCACGATCTGCTTTTGCCCCTGGGCAGTTCAGCTCCAGGGACCACACATTCGCTCCATAAGACGCACAGACTTTTTAGGATGAAAAAAGTGTGCCTTATGGAGCGAAAAATGTGGTATTTTTTAGCACTCACTTGCTGGTGATTTGGTATAGGTGACATGTGCGAATTAGCCCATAGAGGCAGGACAAGAAGATTCTACCCACCCTGAGGGTGTGTTTGGGGATGGGGAGAGAGAAGCCAGGCACGCTGCAGGCAGGGGGCTGCCCAGTGATGGCCAGTGGGGCGAACCACAAGGGGTGGGGTGGGGGTCAGCGACTGCAGTCATACGAAAGCGGCAGATAGATAAAGGCCCAGGTACGAGATGGGGAAGTGGAGATCTCATGTGGCCACCCTCTAGACCTCTTGCAGAGGGAGTCAGTTCATCTGGAGAGAGGCAGTCTTTGGGGTATTGCGGTACTAAGCCATTTAAGGCTTTATAGGTCAAAACCAGCACTTTGAATTGGGCCTGGAAATTAATTGGCGTGTCAGGAGGCAGAAGACCCCTCCTGCTTCTCCAGCTTTGAGCGAGTATCGGGAACAGCCACCCATTCTGGAGACTGATTCCAGCGGAACGTCTGAAGGGAGCTCCGAGGAAGAGGAAGCGGTGAGAGGGCTTTCCACAGCATCTCAGAGCCATTGCTCCGCACCAGGGGAAAGGAAAAGGAAGAGCACCAGGTGTTTCTGTTTCCCGAGATGCTTTAGAAAGCCCGGGAAGACTCAACATCCGTCAGTTGGAGCAACTGATAGCCAGGGAAAGTGATGCATTTACGATGTGCTGAAGTTGTAAACCAATTAGTTAGTAATAAAGCTTTGATGGCTTATTACCCGGAGTCTGTTTGAATGCCTAGCTGATAAGAAGCCCAGCGGGGCTCTGACAGGTGGCTGGCGCAGTTGGACCATCATTGTGTCATATGCTTGAACTGTCTTGCCCCTGCGAGCAACCTGGTCGCTGAATTCTGTACCAGGGGAAGTTTCCAAGCTGTCTTCAGAGGCAGCCCTACATATAACGTGATGCAGTAATCTAACCTTGAGGTTTTTATTATTGGGGAAAGTAACACGGGTCAGGAAAGACTTCCACCTGCTGTCAACAACTTGGGGGGGCTTATCAAAGCCGTCCCGCCCCACCTTCCCCGAGTGCTCCCTTAAGACGTTCTCTTCGGCTCTGTATATTCTTCCCGTTTCCATTTTATGCCTTGCCATTTCTCAATATTGCCACGCTTAACTGGCTTTCCAAAGGCGCTGCATTTTATATGCCTGAATTATGAAGAAGTTGTTATTCGGCAATTTTGTGTAGGCAGAAGAGGTGCGGCAGCTTCATAAATAAAAATACGCTCTTCAGTGGAAATACCCAAACTAAACCCCGTGTGATTTAAAAGTTGGGAGTGTTAAGCTAGGACCCGGGAGAGAGACCAGGGTTCGAATCCCCACTCAGTCACAAAGCGACCTAAGATTAAGGTTGCTGTCCATCAGGCCAAGCTACCTCACAGGATTGTTATGGGAGTAAAATGGGGAGGAAGGGAACCATGTTGAGCTCTTTGGAGGAAAAAGGGGCGTATAAATGCAATAAATAAACAAAACAAAACCCATAAACTCACTTAAATTTACATAAATAAAAAACACTCCCCTTTTAAAGGGAGTTGTCCCATCAGGGCAAGAGGAGTGTGAGGCTAAAAATCCCACTGGTTAAGGGAACCAATGGCAGGGGGGTATCTCTGGAGAGCCAGTGTGGTGTAGTGGTTAAGAGCGGTAGACTCGTAATCTGGGGAACCGGGTTTGCTTCCCCGCTCCTCCACATGCATCTGCTGGGTGACCTTGGGCTAGACACACTTCTATGAAGTCTCTCAGCCCCACTCACCTCACAGAGTGTTTGTTGTGGGGGAGGAAGGGAAAGGAAATTGTTAGCCGCTTTCAAACTCCTTCGGGTAGTGATAAAGCAGGATATCAAATCCAAACTCTTCTTCTTCTTCTTCTCTTGGGCCTTCCTGGGGAGGAAGAGAAACTTGGAGAGGAAGGCAGCTTGAGGGGAGAGTTAGGGGACTAACAGCACAACTGAGAGCTGGTGTGCCAGTCACTGTACGAAGGCCTTTCATAAGCCCCCCAACCCACCCTGGATGGAGGAGGAGTTGGAGGAGTTTTGGATTTGATATCCGGCTTTACCCGAAGGAGTCTCAAAGCGGCTCACATTCTCCTTTCCCTTCCTCCCCCACAACAAACCCTCTGTGAGGTGAGTGGGGCTGAGAGACTTCAGAGAAGTGTGACTAGCCCAAGGTCACCCAGCAGCTGCATGTGGAGGAGCGGGGAAGCAAACCTGGTTCCCCAGATTACGAGTCTACCGCTCTTAACCACTACACCACACTGGCTCTCACGTGTTGATGATGGGGCTTGTTCCGTTCCCCGCTGGTGGGAATGAATGCCTTTGTCCTTCTCACTGTAATACTGCTCCGTTGACAGAATTTAACTCTACTGAGTTCCCCAAAACCATAATGGCTATGCTCTGCCTCCATAATTGGAAGCCGCTATGCTCTAGAACACCAGTTGCTGGAAGCTGCAGAAGACTCGCGGCGATAGACTAGGGGTCAGCAAACCTTTTCAGCAGAGGGCCGGTCCACTGCCCCTCAGACCTTGTGGGGGGCCAGACTATTTTTTTTTGGGGGGGAGAATGAATTCCTATGCCCCACAAATAACCCAGAGATGCATTTTCAATAAAAGCACACATTCTACTCATGTGAAAACACCAGGCAGGCCCCACAAGTAACCCAGAGATGCATTTTAAATAAAAGGACACATTCTACCAATGTAAAAACACGCTGATTCCTGGACCGTCTGCGGGCCGGATTTAGAAGGCGACTGGGCCGGATCCGGCCCCCGGGCCTTCTTTCCTCCTCCAAGAATTTGCCCAATCCTCTATGTTGGTGGCCATCAGTGCCACCTTTGGGAGCGAGTTCCACAATTTACCTGTGCGCCTCTTTACATGTCCTGCATGTCCTGTCTTGGCAAAAGCGCCTGATCAGGGATGGGGACAGGGGGCAGCCTGGGGCCAGAAAGAGATGCCTGGAGGGCTGCATCTAATCCCTGGGGCTGAGGTTCTCCACCCCTGCCTCATAGCCTGAGGCACACAATGTGGGCCAGTTCCGTCACTAGGGGTGAGCTCCTTGTTTAATGCTCCCTTTGGCCCACTGATGGCTGCTCTATCAGCTTGTCTAGCACAGAATCCTTTCTTTCCCCATCAACAGGCTATTATCCAAGAGGAGGAAGTGTTTCCACTTCATCAAACACACTTTATCTCTTTCTTGGACTCTGAGAAGGTGAACAAATCCGCTCCCGTTTTTCTGAACTGCATCTTCCCGGAATACAAAGGACACAACGGACAAATGCCAATTCCACCCTCCGTGGCGTTGCAGAACTAATCTTGTCCGTTGCCATTCCGTGGAGAGCTTTAGCCCAGGAATCTGGTCAATGTGCAGCCAAAAAAAAATCAAGCTACCTTATCGTTAATTAATTCAGTATTAGTATGACTAACGCCTTCCTGTGTACGTTTTATAATCCTTATTTCCTTTACTCTTTGGGGCTCTGTGGCGGAAAAGCTTCAGAAAAGAGCAACCAAAATCACCATGTGGCTGGATCAGCTCCTGTTATGAGGAAAGGTTGCAACATTTGGGTTTTTCAGGTTAGAGCAGGGATAGGCAACCTAAGGCCAGTGGGCCGGATGCGGCCCAATCACCTTCTAAATCCAGCCCATGGACGGTCCGGGAATCAGTGTGTTTTTACATGAGTAGAATGTGTCCTTTTATTTAAAATGCACCTCTGGGTTATTTGTGGGGCCTGCCTGGTGTTTTTACATGAGTAGAATGTGTGCTTTTATTTAAAATGCATCTCTGGGTTATTTGTGGGGCATAGGAATTCGTTCAATTTCCCCCCCAAAATATAGTCCGACCTACCACATGGTCTGAGGGACGGTGGACCGGCCCACGGCTGAAAAAGGTTGCTGACCCCTGGGTTAGAGGGATATCTGGAAGGCTGCCACATGGAAGATGCAGCAAGCTTGTACTGTATCCTGCTGTTCCAAAGGGTAGGACCCGAAGCAATGGCTTCATAGAATCATAGAGTTGGAAGAGACCACAAGGGCCATCCAGTCCAACCCCCTGCCAAGCAGGAAACACCATCAAAGCATTCCTGACAGGTGGCTGTCAAGCCTCTGCTTCAAGTTACAAGAAAGGAGATTCCGACTAAACCTTTAAAAAGAATCTGAGGGCAACAGCTGTGGACTCTCCTTCCTTGGAAGTTTTCAAGCAGAGGTTGGATAGCCATCTGTCAGGGATTCTTTATCAGCGATTCCTGCATTGCAGGGGGTTGGACTGGATGACCCCAGGGGACCCCTTCCAATTCTATGATTTTATGTGGGATCACTGGTGCAGTCAGGTGTAGCATTTGCTGTGCCTTTGAACTGTGTTTCTTTCCTGGGTATCACACTGATGTCTTAAAAAGCTTTTGGTAGAAACTGCTACCGGATCTCAAGTTCAGCGAGAAGGAGCCAGGGTGTCTCTTTTGAAAGCCCCCCCTCCCTGCAAGCCCCCTCTCTTTTACCTGTTGGTGTCTCTGGCCACATCCTCATAGACACTCTGCACGCCAATCTCCAGCCTTGTGCATCCATATGACAACATATCGCTCAAGTGCCGCTTCAGGCAGTAATCCGGCCGGGTCTCTATAGTTATGCCAATGCACTTGGTAAGGCTTCGCTCAGAGTATCTGCGGATCAGAGACCGGGGGGGGGGGGGTGCAGAAGAGAGAAATATAAGCAAAGTCTCTGCTACATTAAGCCAAGGCGGTTAATATTACAGTCCAAAAAACAAAGAGCCCCCAAACAGGA
The DNA here is from genome assembly GCA_034641395.1 of Darevskia armeniaca. NCBI lineage: Eukaryota > Metazoa > Chordata > Lepidosauria > Squamata > Lacertidae > Darevskia > Darevskia armeniaca. The sequence continues at coordinate 636,445 of JAWWNF010000335.1, read as the reverse complement.
GACGTGTCACAACTGGCAAGGCTGGCGCTCGTTCTAACAGTTGGATTCACAGCATATGGTTGGCAAATTGTGTTTACGGCAATTGTGACGGATCTGCATTCAGAAACGCCTGATTACAATACAAATCTCCCATCATCTGGACGTCCTGTAAGCAGACAGCTTTCGCTGGCAGCCGATCTCACCAGCAGATGGCTGCGGCACCGGAGAACGTTTTGAAATTCTATCTCATGGAATGGCTGTGGAGAGGGAGGGTATCTTCTTGGGCATTTTTCTTTTCGAAAAAGATGCCCCTGCGTTTGCCAAGGCTGCTTTGTACAATAATAATAATAATAATAAACTTTTATTTGTACCCCGCCCTTCCCGGCCAAGACCGGGCTCAGAGCTGCTAACAATCATAAAAACCACAACAAAACACAAGACAATCGGTTAAAATGCAGATTAAAATACAATTAAAATTTAAAATGCTGGCTCATTTTAAGCAGCCCACCACAAAACCCAAAAGGCATAAAACGTCAGGGTTAAACTCCAACCAACCCAAAGGCCAGGCGAAACAGCTCCGTCTTGCAGGCCCTGCGGAAAGATGCCAAATCCCACAGGGCCCTGGTCTCTTGCGGCAGACCGTTCCACCATGTCGGGGCCAGAACCAAGAAGGCCCTGGCCCTAGTTGCTGCCAGCCTGACATCCTTATGGCCCGGGATCTCCAAGATGTTATTATTTGAGGACCTCAAGGTCCTACCCGGGGCATACCAGGAGAGGCGGTCCCTTAGATACGAGGGTCCTAGGCCACGTAGGGCTTTAAAGGTCAAAACCAACACCTTAAACCTGATCCTGTACTCCACCGGGAGCCAGTGCAGCTGGTAGAGCACTGGATGAATGTGATCCCGCGGCAAAGACCCCGTAAGGAGCCTCGCCGCGGCATTCTGCACCTGCTGGAGTTTCTGGGTCAGCCTCAAGGGCAGCCCCGCGTAGAGCGAGTTACAATAATCTAGTCTGGAGGTGACCGTCGCATGGATCACTGTGGCCAGGTCAGGGCGAGAGAGGTAGGGGACCAACTGCCTGATACGGCGGAGATGGAAAAATGCCACCTTTGCTGTGGCTGCAACCTGCGCCTCCATGGAAAGGGAGGCGTCGAAGGTTACACCCAGACTCTTGACAGAAGGCGCTGGCACTAATTGAGCCCCCGCAAGAGATGGGAGTTGGCCCCCCAACCCCATGTCGTCCCGACCCAGCCAGAGGACCTCAGTCTTCGAAGGATTTAACTTCAGGACCTCAGTCCACAGAAGAATTAAACATACTTTGCAGGTCTTTTTTTTCCATTTTGGACATACAGACCAAGATACAGTGGTACCTCTGGTTGCGAACAGGATCCATTCTGGAGGCCCGTTCGCAACATGAAAAGAGCTCAACCTGAAGCGCTGAATCTGTGCATGTGTGCTGCGCGACTCGGTGCATCTGCACATGCGCGAAGCGCTGAACCTGGAAGTAACCCGTTCCGGTACTTCCGGGTTCAGTGCGTTTATATCCCGTGAGGAACGCAACCCGCAGTGAACGCAACCAGAGGTATGACAGTACTGACTGTTAGTTAGTACAAAGACTTCCACCTGCACAGTGGGACTTCCTCATCCTCTCCATGTCAGCAAAAAACATGTCAGCAGTTTGTGAGACTGCCCCAAAGTCAGAGCAAAGCCATGTGCGCACATCCCCGGCTACAGAGAGTCCGGTGGCGCAGTAATATGTGATTGTTCCCAGCATGAAGAACAACACACACAAGCCATAATTAAGGCTAAAACTATTTATTGTAGGAATAGTGCAGAGAGAATCTCTGCTGCCAGCTCGTTTAGACAGAGCTGCCATAATGCCGTCTTTCCAGCTTGAGATCTAGCTAGAAGAAAGAGCAAAAAGGCTAGGATTACAGCAGTACAGTAAAACATAAACATTCCATATAGGCAAAGACAAGACAGCTTTCTCACAGCTTGGTGAGACAGGCAAAAGTCCAACCAGCCCTCGCTGCAGCTGTTGCAGCTCGACTTGGACAAGAATCATAACACTCCATGCCCTGCTACCTGCCCCCCCACATCCCATGGAAGAGGGGAGAGGAAGTCCCATATGGTTCAGTGCAGCCTTCACCAACCTACAGATCCTCTTGGGTGTTAACTGCAGCAGAAGGGGTCCTCTTGGCAGTTCCACTGTGCTCAGAAGTTCAGGAGAGAGCATTCTCTGTGGCAGCTTCTCCACAATGATGTGAAACTCCCTCTCCATAAAGATGTACCTGACGCCATCACTCTACAGCTTTCGGTGAATGCTGAAATCACAGCTCTTTACCCTGGCCTTTATCACCTGACATGTATAATGCTAGAACCAACCCTATTTTTGTGCCTGGAAGTGAAGAGGCAAATGGGGCTCATCAACCTGGGAAGGCAGCCCATCTAGGAGAAGGAAAACTCTTTCCTAAACCTCTGCTGCCTTGTGGGATATCTTTGGGGGGGGGGGAGGCTCAGGAGTGAACCCAACACAAATCCAGAGTGGAGTCCCTAAGAGGGTTGGATGGCGCCTTGCACGCCTCCTTCCAGCAACTCCTGCAGCCAAGCTGGTGCCCAGCATATTGCTCTGCTTTCCTTTGGAACACATCAGAGGAGACGAGAGGGGGCAGCCCAGGACCTCCACTTTGGTGCTGCTAATTCAACAACAAGCAGCAACCACACAGTTGTTTTAAACTGTTTTAATGCTGTGTTTTGAATCATTGTAACCTACCCAGGGACTTTAGGGTGAAGGGTGGGTAATAATTGTTGGAGATTCATTCCCCATGTGCAGTCATGGGATTGCTGTCTATCACATGACGGTGTGTGTTTTGATTCCACAGGAATGGGATGTGACGTAGACAGGATGTTTGTCTTACTATGTTTCCTGAAGTGGGACTATTGTCCTTTGTTCTTTTTCTTTGCTGCCTGATGCTAGAGAAAGGGAGCCATGTTGAAGTGCTCCGTGTGTATTTATATGTAAATAAAGTAGATTAGCCTAAAGGCTGAGTTCTGTTATGCAACTGTGCAAACCTCTGCGGATCCCTAAGTGTGCTGATGTCTTCTGGCATTAGTTGCTGTGATGTTTGGGCTGAGGAATGCTTTTGAAGCTCCCGGGATAGCCCAGGAGGGAGGGAACATGCCAGTCGGGCATGTGTCTCTGCCAAGGTTCTACTTGTGAGTAGGACATATCCTGACAATAACCCCCACCCCCACTGGGTGCTGTCCAGCTGTTTTGGATAACTCCCATCAGCATCATACAGCCTTACTGGCCGGGGCTGCTAACAATTGTCGTCCAAAAGGGCTGGAACATACCAGGCTGGTTTGTCATTATTTGCAAACTGAGCTATTAAGAACATGCAATCACTTCGCGACAATTTTGGGAATCTGACCCACATATTGGTTAGCTCACTGTAAATCATTTTTAAAATTGCAACCCAAGGAACACTGATATTCCTCATAAACTTGCCAGGATTACCTCCATGAGAACAATCAGTAATAGAAGTGCTTTACAGACATCTCTTTTTAAGGGAGAGGCACAAAGCCCATCATTTTGCACTGGCTTTGGGGGAACAGGGCTGCTCTTATCAGACTCGTTATTTTGCTATTTCAGCCGAGTGAGTTCATATTGTACTCTTACACTTTTAATTGGTTTTTATATTGCCTTCCATAAGTTTCGAAGTCTGCCTCCAGCTGTGTAGGAGGAAAAGTGGAGTCACATGTATGAAATCCATAGGAGAGGGGCTTCCTTGCACCCCAAACCCTGCTCCGATGCTGCCAGGTGAATCTTCATTTGAATAGCAAGCTCCAAGTGCTACAAATCCCCATGAAACCCCACTGCAGAAGATCCTGTGCTGTTTGGCCTCCTGGAAAGGAATTCGCTGCTGGGATCTACTAGAAGCAAATGTTAAGATCCTGCTGGAATGTCTTTTCTAAATGCACAGTTTTCTATGTTTGAAAGATAACAATACATAACTTGCATCCTAACAGCCCCTGGGTACAGAATAAGCACAGTCTTCCTCTTTGGCTACCCACCCAACTCTGCAGATCCCAAAATCAACTTAAAGATAAAGGTAAAGGGACCCCTGACAGTTAAGTCCAGTCCCGAACAACTCTGGGGTTGCGGCGCTCATCTCGCTTTACAGGCCGAGGGAGCCGGCGTTTGTCTGCAGACAGTTTTTCCGGGTCCTGTGGCCAGCATGACTAAGCTGCTTCTGGAGAACAAGAGCAGCGCACAGAAATGCCATTTACCTTCCCGCCGGAGCGGTACCTATTTATCTACTTGCACTTTGACATGCTTTCAAACTGCTAGGTGGGCAGGAGCTGGGACCGAGCAACGGGAGCTCACCCCGTCGCAGGGATTCGAACAGCCGACCTTTTCATCGTCAAGCCCAAGGCTCAGTGGTTTAGACCACAGCGCCACCCGTGTCCCTTAAAATCATCTTAGGTAAAGGTAAAGGGACCCCTGACCATTAGGTCCAGTCACGGACGACTCTGGGGTTGCTGCGCTGATCTCGCTTTATTGGCCTAGGGAGCCGGCGTACAGCTTCCAGGTCATGTGGCCAGCATGACTTAGCCGCTTCTGGCGAACCAGAGCAGCGCACGGAAACGCCGTTTACCTTCCTGCCAGAGCGGTACCTATTTATCTACTTGCACTTTGATGTGCTTTCAAACTGCTAGGTTGGCAGGAGCAGGGACCGAGCAACGGGAGCTCACCCCGTCACAGGGATTCGAACCGCCGACCTTCCGATCGGCAAGCCCTAGGCTCTGTGGTTAATTAAATTAACAGACAAAAAAACAAAACAAAGCAAGAGGGATGTTTTCTGAGAGTCCCTGATAAGAGAGTCCACACCCTTCCTCTATCCCCAAAGAGGCTGAGGGAGCCCTACCAGGTGTCTTCAGACTTTTCTGCATTTTCTCTTTTCATATGCCCCTTTCTCAGCGGCTCCAAGGAACAAGAAGCCAACAGACCAGCCATCTATATCTGGGTCACTCATTTTTCCTAGCTCAGCCTCCTGGCCACCAGGACTGCACCTTTGAAACCGGGAAGCTCGATTCTTGCTCAGACTCCATATCTAAGAGATACTATCTAAGTACTGGGCTAGAACTCAGGATCCGCTTCAGATCGAGGACTGTACTTAGAAGAACTAAAACCTCCTTCTAGAATTTTGCAAACATCCTGCATCCCCCAGAACAGGCCTCCCCCTACAGCATCACAACTCCAGCAATTGTCTGAGGTCGGGAGGCCTAAGGGGTAGCAGCAGGCAGGTAGCCAATGGATGCTGAATATTATCTTTTTGCTGCAGGGATCACCAACATTTTTAGGCCCTGGGCACATTTGTTGAGAGAATGCAAAGCCTCCTCTGGTCACTTTTGATCCCCTCCCGTAGATCACTACTCCCAAGAGTGAAAAGTATGAACACACATACTTCACGTTTCCAAGGGATCTGGGTAAACGTCAGAGAGTTGGAAGAGGAAGTGGGGAAGAGTGTTGCTCTTCCAACTTCAGCTCTGTGTACTTTTTCCAAGGGAGAGAAAGGTAACCAGCTCAAGACCAAGGGCTCAGAGACTTCATGGATGCTTGGAGAGGTAGGATGGCCCCCTGTCAGGGCATCTTTAGCTGTGATTCCTGCACTGCAGGGGGTTGGACTAGATGATCCTTGGGGTGTCCCTTCCAACTATGATTCTATTCAACACTCCAGAGAGCCCCATCCCATCCTCTCTCTTTTTCACGGCCACCGCCACCCCCTGCCTACTCTCTCTCCTCCATGAGAACCAAAACACAGGCTTTCAGCTTCAGCCAAGTCCAGCCTTGCAAGACAGAAGCAGGTTCCAGATGTCTTTCTGTTTTCAGTGAATGAATGATTGAACGCTAACCTTCAACCGATGACTAATATTACAGTGCGTGCACACACCCCAACTAGGCGGCTGGAGGCAAAGGGTAATGTTATTGGATTCGAGTCTAATCATATTACTTTGAAGTTGTAGGAGAGGTACTTTAGGAGGAAGAACACAATTAAGGCTCCGAAACGACACAAAATGTTATATATATATATATAAATTATTATTCATGCATTAATCATAATTCCACTTTCAGGCATCCATCTACTCACCGCTGAAACACTGCATTGCAGTAACTGGTTTGTCGGAACAACACTATGCAGCAGGTTACAGCTGGAAGAAATAAACTTAGCAGGACTGCACTGGTGGATGTCACTGCTGGGCTGCCCCCACCCCAAATAAGCTGTTGCGTACCTTGATGCTTTCCTAGACTTGGACAGCCAACCAGATCTATTTTTGAGGGGTACGTTTGGACTGGTATCCCACTCTATCCCTTTGACTCCAGACAGGAAATTGGAGAGTCAGTATGGTGTACTATGCCGTACTATGACCTGAAAGACCATGGTTTTGAGTCCCCCCCCCAACCCTCCAGAGCAGATTTGGGGGATAGTGTGGGCAGAGGGAGGAGAGGAAATCCTGTTGCACCCGTGGGAATAGTGCAGTGGGTTGGCTGAATGCAGCCCAAGGAGTTTGAAGTACTCAGGCAGTGACAGTTAACAAACGTGAGTCAAAACGTGGCCACCGAACAGCTGCCAAAGTGGCTTACACAACACACGTTACTACCAAAGTTTCCAAAGGTTCTTCCAGGGAGTAGTATCCTGACATCCTAAAGCTGTGTTCTTCAACTGTGGGTTCCCAGATGGAGTCGGACTACAACCCCATCGCCCACGACCAATGAGACAGGATGATGAGAGTTATAGTCCAACAACATCTGGGGACTCCAAGTTGAGGAATAGCCTTCCTTCACCTGCCACCCTCCAGACAATGTGGACTACAACTCCCATCGTCCACAGCCAGATTAGCCAATGGGACGGGGTGATGAGGAACAGCCTTCCTTCACCTGCCACCCTCCAGACAATGTGGACTACAACTCCCATCGTCCACAGCCAGATTAGCCAATGGGACAGGATGATGGGAGTTGTAGTCCCAACATCATCTGGGGACCTAAGGTCGAAGAGCAGTGTCCTACATTACTTCGCACTGTTGAGTACCAGCACTCGATATGTAACATGGCTGGCCAAGCTGGGGCAATGGGACTCTGTGGTGATGCCGCTGCCCAGGGCTGGAACACAAGGACCCATAGAAACCAAGCGCCCCTGCGGCACCTTGAAGGCTGACAAATGTATTGCCGTGTAAGCATTTGTCAGGCGACTTAGGCTGAATGTAGTATATTTACAGTGACGCATGCCTCTGCTGAACCGGCACCCTCCTCTCCCTTTGGCAGCTTTGTCTGCATCTCAGGGTGTTCTTGTGAAGATAAAGAAATCGGAAAGATCTTCCCGGCGCTGAAAGGAGCTGCCAGAGCAATGAATACGGAAAGCTGCTCTTAAGGTTAGCTGGTTAATGACTGAATTGGACAAAGGAGGGACGACTGACAGAATAGCTGAACCCCCTTTTGTCATGGAGGCAATCGACAGAGGAATAAAAGAAAGGATTCCCAAAGCCATAAGTCACCAGCATTATCGGAGTCCAAGGACTCACTTTCCAGGCAGGCATAAATGTTTAAGGTACCATGCCAAGCAGGGCTGGAGAGGAGTTGTGGCCTGGAGAGCCCTGGAAGGGCACATCTGGCCCATGGTCCTGAGGTTGCCCACCCCCAAAAGTAAAAGAATGTACCAAAAACATTTGACATCTAAGGTCAGAGCTTATTACAGATACGACACAGTTTATCTGCCACAGGGGGGGGCGTAGCTGATGGAGGAAAATGCTTTAAAGAAGGCTGGTTTGCAGCAAATGCAGAATTGCAACCTCGGCTCCTTAAATAAGGGCAGACAGCACCGAAGGGCGCACAGATCTGTCAGCCTAAGAACAGCCCTGCTGGAGCACAGGGAAATGGCCCATCTAGTCCAGCATCTTGCTCTCACGGCAGCTAACCGGATGACCCAGCGGGAAACATGCAAGCAGGGTTCAAGAACAAGAGCCCTCTCTCCCATTGTGGTTTCCAGTGTTGTAAGAATATCAAGGTCTTATATATATATATATCTGTCTCCATTTTGACTCCCAAACTGACAAACTGTTTCTCTGCAAGGAAGGAGTGGGGATTGTCTCAGGAAAATAAAGTGATAATCCTGGCTTCCTGATACCTGAGTGCCAGACAAAAGGGTGTGATTAACTTGGCTGGGAAACAGGGAAATGTAAATATCTCTTTTGTTTTACTTGATGGGTTTTTGGGTGGAGGGCAAGAGGAGGCATGGGGGAAGGATGCTCAGATTACTGCTACCAGACCTCCCCTTTCATGATGTAGCTGTGATGTATCTGGGGGGGGGTGGTCCTTTTTGTGATGTATGTATGATGTATAGGGGGGGTGGTCTTGAGCGGGAGGGGGGAATTTCCAAAGTCTATATAGGAGCTGGCACACCATTGTTCTGGGTTCCTCCTCCCTCCTCCATTTTGGGAGTGAGGGCCTCTGTTGCAACAGATATAATAAAATTTTGCTTCTCAATTTTTCTCTGGTTGGCCTCTGTAAATTTACTCCTACCGATGGAGAACCTCAAAAGGCTCTTGTGTACGCCGTAAGGGAATAAGAGCAGATTTTTGTTTATTTCACCAGCAACTGGCATTGCTGCCTCTAACTGTGGAGGTAGAACATAGCAGTCATGGCTACTAGCCTTTGACCTCCCTCTCCTCCTCCATGAATTTCTCTGATCTTCTTTCAAAGCCATCTAGGTTGGTGGCCATCACTGCTTCCTGTGGGAGGGAGTTCCATAGTTTAACTATTTGCTGCATAGAATCATAGAGTTGTAGAGCTGGAAGGGACCCCAGGGGGTCATCTAGTCCAACTACCGGCAATGCAGGAATCTCAGCTGAAGCATCCATGACAGAAGAAGTATGAAGCAGCACTTTATTTTATCTGCCCTGAATCTTCCAACATTCCGCTTCATTGCATGACCACTACTAGTGTTGGGAGAGAGAAAAAAACTTTTCTCTATATACGTTCTCTCTCTTTTTGTATAATTTTTATTACATTGTTTTACATTTTAGAATATTCATTTAAACAACTTTTAAATGACTTCCCTTCTTCTCTTTCCATGGTTCATTTTGCATAACATAAATCCCTGCATATTTTATACAAACTAAACCATTCAGTATTCCACTATTACATCCATCAAAACTAATCTACACTGTTGAATTTATCTTAATGCTGCAAACGTTTTCAACTGTACACAATTTCTCCCCATATATTCAATAAACACTTTCTGATCTTCTTTAAACATATATTCTTCCCACCACCCTTCTGAGTAATACCCCTCCCCACCCTCTCACGATATATAAGGGTCTGATGACTTCTGTCTCAGTGTATCTGAAGAAGTGTGCATGCACACGAAAGCTCATACCAAGAAAAAACTGTAGTTGGTCTCTAAGGTGCTACTGGAAGGAATTCTTTTATTTTGTATATTCTTCTTGTTCTCTTATTCTATATGTTAGGTCTGCAAGCTGCGCACATGCCATCAGTTTAAGTTGCCATTCTTCTTTGGTTGGGACTTCGCTCATTTTCCATTTTGGAGCTAACAAAACATGGGCTGCAGTAGTGGCATACATAAATAACCTTTTTTGGTACCTGGGAATTTCCATCTGAATTATCCCCAACAAAAGGACTCTGTTGTGTGTGTGTTTTTTGAAAAGTACTTTTAAACATTCTTTTCAATTCATTATGAATTATTTCCCAATACTCTTTTACCCTTTCACAGGTCCACCACATATGATAGAACGTACCCTTTCTCTATACTTTCTCCATTCTATGCCCAATTTTATAAACTTCTATTGTGTAGCCTATCCATCCTTAAAGAAATCAGCCCTGCGTGCTCACTAGAAGGACAGATCCTGAGGTTAAGGCTCCAGTACTTTGGCCACCAGTGAGAAGAGAAGAGAAGACTCCCTAGAAAAGACCCTGATGTTGGGAAAGATTGAGGGCACAAGGAGAAGGGGACGACAGAGGATGAGATGGTTGGACAGTGTTCTCGAAGCTACTAACATGAATTTGGCCAAACTGCAAGAGGCAGTGAAGGATAGGCGTGCCTGGCGTGCTCTGGTCCGTGGGGTCACCAAGAGGCGGACACGACTGAACGACTGAACAACAACAACAATTGTGTAGCCTCTTACTCGCTTTTTCTCTAACTAAGAAGTCCCAAATGTTGCTGCCTTTCTTCAGAGGTGAGCCACTCCATCCCCTTGAGCATTTTGGTTGCCATTTTTTGAACCTTTCTCAACTCTGCAACACCCTTTCTGAGAGGCACAGATGATGATTCCGGCTTCCTGAAAGCAGCCATTTCCAAACCCCGAGGCAGCTGCAGCACAACAGAAAAGCCCACATTATTGATTGAAGCTATCGTTTGGCTGATCTCGGCAAAGAACTCTGCAATCGCCATCTGTTTCAGGATTAGCAGAACCAGCCTGCTTGGTTGAAATGTCACACTGTACCTAATGCCCAGTGACACAAATGTGCCGCTCAGTGACAAAGACCCAAGACAAGGTGGGCACTGAAAATGCTGCAACTAAGCAGAGAGGGAGAATTCCCACTCCTACCTTGATCCCTGCGAGTCACGGCAAGTGGAACTAACACAACAGCTGGGAAGGTCGTTCTCTTGCAGAAGCGCAGAAAGGATGTTGCAACTTAAGCTCCTGCCCTATGTACCGGCTGTCACGGTGCTTAATAATCCTATAATATATCTGAAGGCCCCATAGATTTATCAGTTAGGTTTAGAACAATGTCCTTAGGTAGACCAGCGCAGGCTGGTCCCAAGGGTCATCAGGTCCAACCCCCTGCAATGCAGGAATCTCACCTAAAGAATCCCTGACGGATGCCTCCCCCCCCCCAACCTCTGCTTAAAAACCACCAAGGAAAGAGAACCCACCACCTCCCATAGTAGCCCACTCCACTGTCAAACACTTCTTCCAGCTGTCTTGTCATCTGCACACCTTCCAGCTTGTCAATATCCTTCTTAAATTGTGGTGCCCAGAACTGGACACAGCAGTCCAGGGGTGGCCTGACCAAGTCAGAATAGAGTGGGACCATTGCTTCTTTTATTCTGGACACTCAACGTCTGTTGATGCAGCCTAGAATTGCGTTAGCTTTGTTTTCAGTGCCTGGAGCTCTGAAGCAGGGCTGGAGCCAGGAGTCTTCACAGCCTGTTGGAACTATCCATGGTCTGGTAGATCTGTATCTGAGCCAAGCTTGTCTGTCTGCCTGCCCACCTCCCTGCTCCTTCACTGTGGAGGTGGCTCCAGAGCACTCTGCTACCCTCTCTGGCTACAGACTGCCAGCTTAAGTGCCACCTGCTGCTGCTGGCTGCCACCCACCCATGTCACAGACAGGCTTCAGAGGACCTCGTCCAGCACCTGCAGGTCAAAACAGGACCAGATTATATGCACCTGCCCATTACCATCTTCAGCGACCTCTTCACTAACAATTAAACAAAACTACTCAAGTCACTTTGCAGATACAACTTCAGGACTTTGTGAGTTTGGCATTAAGTAAAATCAACGCTTGTGCTGACAAGGCAAAATGGTACCCCTGTGTCCTCCGTCATCCATCTCCAGGCCCAGACTGCCATACTGAAATCAAGATACACTATGTCCACAGCATCCCCCTGATCCACCAAACTTGTAACTCCACCAAAAAAAAGAAATGTGATTTGTCTGGCATGACTTGTTTTTGAGAAACCTATGCTGGATCCTTTTCTGAGTGCTTGCAGAGCAATTGTTTATCTGTTGTAGGACTTTTCCTGGTATCACTGTCAAGCTGACCAGTCACTAGCTACCTGGGTCTTCTCCCCCCCCCCCATGGAAGGTGGGGACAACATTTGCCCACCTCCAGTCTGCAGGAACCTCATCTGTTCTCCAAGAATCCTCCAATATTAGAGGCTCTGAGATTACATCCGGAGGCTCCTTTAGTACTCCTGGATGCAGTTCTTCAGGCCCTGGAGATTTGAACTCATTTAAAAGTAATTAGGTTTTCCATCACTACCTCTTTCCCTATCTTGGGCTGCAGCTCCCTCCTTACACCATGTTATCACCAGGTTGGGCATCACTTTCCTTTTGGGTGAAGACAGAGGCAAAGGAGGTGTTGAGGAGTTCCGCCTTCTCTCTGTCACCCAATAGCATTTATCCATCTTCTCCATGCAGAGGACCTACCACTTGCTTGTTCTTCCTCTTGCTTCAAGCAGAACCAAATAAACTTTGAAAAAATATTTGTAACCCTTCTCACAAGCCTGAGTTCATTCTGAGCTTTTGCCTGCCTGCAAATAACACCACCCAGTTACATGTTTTTTGGAGTTAAGAACTGGAATCATTGCCAATTTATCCAGGGTTTTATCCCATTAATAAGTGTAACCAGGAAAGGACTCTGCTTTTCCTCTCAAGTGGCTTTGGCCAGCCAAGACAGGCAGATGCAAGAGCAGCTAAGAATAATTTCTTCACAGCTGCCGCAGCACAGTCTTATAAAATGATCTGTGCTACAATCAGCTGCCTTTGGTAAGGGACTTCATGTTCTTAGCACAGTGCAAAAACAAGCTTGATCACATTCCACAAGTACCTCCCACCTGGCAATCCCCTGCAGATGTAGGAAGTTTAACCTGCTGTCTGCATGATGGGGGCTGGCATGGACAAAGTGAGGTGGGTGTGAAGTAAGAAGATAAGCCGAGCCCTGCAGTGGCCAGATCAGGCCAAATAGGGTCCAGCATCCCCTTTCACACAGGGGCCAGCCAGATGCCCCAATGGCTTTAAAAGAAAATGAGACCAATTCATGGAAGCTAGTCATGACGGATGGCTCGGCTCTGCCTCCACTGTCAGAGGCAGCAATGCTTCTGAATACTAGTTGCTGGAAACGATAGGGGGAGAAAGTCCTGCTTGTGGACTTCCCATCTGGGTATCAGGTTGGCCACTGTGATAACAGGATGCTGGATTAGATGGGCCATTGGCCTGATCCAGCAGGCTCTTCTTATATGACTAGCCTAGGGCTGTGTGTTCTGCTTGAGAGCAGCCCTTTGGGGCCACAGGCAGAGGACTGGCTCCCCAAGATCATTGAGACCAGGGGGTCTCCTGCATGAGAGGCCGGTGTTCCATTGCTGACCAATGGTGCCTCCTTGCATCACTTGGGAAGACAGGCAAACTAATGCCAGTGTACTGGAAGAAGCAAAGATCACCAGTGTTGAAGCACCGACAACTGGGAAACACTGGTCTGCGAGTGCTCCAATTGGAGAACGGCCTTTACCAAAGGCGTCATGGGCTTTGCAGATCCTCGAACTCAGGATGCAAGGGAGAAACATGCTAAGAGGAAGGCACGCTTGGAAAAACCCTCACCGGGATCAACTCCCACTCGGAAACCTATGTCCCCACTGTGGAAGGACATGTGGCTCCAGAATTGGCCTCCACAGTCACTTACGGGCTCACCAACAAGACCATATTCATGGAAGACAATCTTACTCGGCTATGAGTGATCACCAAAGTAGAAGAAGCCTCCTTGCATATCAGATGCCAGGAGAGATCACATGGCATAGACACTGGCTTTTTCACAGCCCATTCCTTAGCGCTCATAAGAAGTGCCTGCAGGGTCAGGCAAGCAGCCATCTAGTTCAGCATCCTCTTCTCACAATGGCCAACCAGATGGCCATTGTGGAAAACCCACAAGCAGGATTTGAGCACAAGAACACTCTCCCCCACGGTGGTTTCCAGAAACTGGCATTCAGTAGCATTGCTGCTTCCAACTGTGTGGACAGAGCATAGCCACCCAAGTCGGTGCCCATCACTGCCTCCTGTGGGAGGGAGTTCCACAGTTTAACCACACTCTGTGTGAAGGAGGACTATATTTTCCAGAGTGGCTGGGGAGACCCAGCCAGATGGGCGGGGTACAAATAATAAATTATTATTATTATTATTATTATTATTATTATTATTTTCTCTGTCCTGAGTTTTCCAACATTCAGCTCAAGAACTCAGTCCAGCTGCTGTTGCAAACAACATACCGGACCACGATCCAATTCACACGTCAATTCTTACGCCTTTTCTTGAAGAGTTTACATTTTAAAACGCTCTTAATGGGTTTGAGAACTCGCAACGGCAAAGGACGTAGTACACCGATAGAAATGTAAATGTGTACCTAAAATCACGGGGAAAGGCAATTCAATCCAACACACCTCTGTTTAAAGGTAAGAGAATTGCTTTCGCTCCATCAAAATGTCAAGAGCAAACCCAGGCGCTGAACGGTCGGAGGCCAACCCTCCATTTCAGCATCACCTCTCCTGGTGACTCACACCTTCCCTATCTTTGTTTCGCCAGCAGCACATCAACAAATGTTTACCAGGTGCAAATATTTGCAGCGAGCTGCTCGGATCAAAATGCGGCACAGACGACAATGAAGAGACCAATTTTGGCAAGTGAACTATTATTCTTGCATGGGGGTGAGGCTGTAGCTCAGTGGTTAGAGCATCGGCGTGGCATGCGGGAGGTGCCAGGTTAAATCCCTGATGGCATCTTCAGGTACGACTAGGGCAAGATGCCCTGGAGAACTTCTGTCTGTCAGTGTTAACCAGGGATGGGGAGCCTTCAGCCACACGCCACCTGCCAACACCGCCAAAGGCCAGGAACAGGAGTCCAGCAACACCTTGAGGGCCACAGATTCTCAGTGCCAGAGCATCTACTTTGCAGGAAGTCAGTCCCAGGTTCAATCCACAATGGCATCTTCTGGTAGGGCTAGGGGGAGACCCCCTGTCTGGAATCCTGGAGAACCATCACCAGTCATTGTAGACAACCCTGAGCTAAGAAGACCAATGGATCCTAGAGCCTGCTGGATCAGGCCAATGGTCCATCTAGCTCAGCATCCTGTTCTCACAGTGACCAACCAGATGCCTGTGGGAAACCAGTGAGCAGCACATGAGCACAAGAGCCCTCTCCTCTCTTCCGGATTCCAGCAACTGGGTTTCAGAAGCTTTTCTGCTTCCGGCTGTGGAGACAGAGCACAGCCCTTCTGACTAGCAGTCATCACTAGACTTCTCCTCCTCCATGAATGTGTCTAATCCTCTTTTAAAGTCATCCAAGTTGGTGGCCATCCCTGCCTCCTGCGGGAAAGAGTTCCCTAGTTTGACTACGTCCCTATATTTCATAGAGAGGAGAGTCAGAGCGTAACTGCATCCATTAAGGACTCAGAGACAGCTACCTTGATACCAACACTGGATGAGCCACACACACACACACACACACACACACACACACACACACACACAAACACATACATATATTATATATATATATCTCAGCTTCTTTGGGTCCTCTCACCCCTTTGGCAAAGTTCTCGATTAAGCCACTGATCCCTTCCGTCGTCTTCTCAAGAACTGAATTGCGTTCATTAACAGCAGCTTTCTCATTGTTTGAAACTCGATCGATTGTCAAACACCACAAAAAGAAGGTGGGAAGGGAAGAGGCATAAAGGAAGAGGCAGATCATAGAATCCTAGAATCATCGAGTTGGAAGAGACCACAAGGGCCATCCAGTCCAACCCCCTGCCAAGCAGGAAACACCATCAAAGCATTCCTGACAGGTGGCTGTCAAGCCTTTGCTTAAAGACCTCCAAAGAAGGAGACTCCACCACACTCCTTGGCAGCAAATTCCACTGTCGAACAGCTCTTACTGTCAGGAAGTTCTTCCTAATGTTTAGGTGGAATCTTCTTTCTTGTAGTTTGAATCCATTGCTCCGTGTCCGCTTCTCTGGAGCAGCAGAAAACAACCTTTCTCCCTCCTCTATATGACATCCTTTTATATATTTGAACATGGCTATCATATCACCCCTTAACCTTCTCTTCTCCAGGCTAAACATACCCAGCTCCCTAAGCCGTTCCTCATAAGGCATCGTTTCCAGGCCTTTGACCATTTGGGTTGCCCTCCTCTGGACACGTTCCAGCTTGTCAGTATCCTTCTTGAACTGTGGTGCCCAGAACTGGACACAGTATTCCAGTATTCCAACAGCTCTTAATCTTGCTGGGAGTCTGTTCATCCTCTTTCAACTTACTTTTAACTCACCCCACTGAAGATGGCAGCAATTCAGAACTAGAAATGGGTCCTGCACCTGCTGCCCCAAGAACGACAGGTTGCTTACAATCAGAATTCACCAACCTGGTGCCCTTTAGATGTTCTGGACTACAATGCCCATCAGCTGCTTCCAGTACATTACGAACCCACCACCTTTTCCACAAGGAGCTCAAGGTGGCATACCTGGTTCTCCGCCTCCTCATTTAATCCCACAACAACCCTTCAAGGCAGGTTAGGTTGAGAGGTCCAAGGTCACCCAGTGAAGTTCACAGTTCAGTGGGGATTTGATCCCTGCACTCACCCAGGTCCTAGTCCAACACTCCAACCCAGGTGGACCAGCTTTTCATACTAAGTGCACTGCAAGAGTACTTTGACATGGAACCTGCTGGACACAGTGCCTTGTCACAGGGGGGAGCGAGGCCAAAATATGATGCCACCCATGCCAGACCTTGTGCTGCCTTCCCAAAGCCAGGTAAGTGAGGGGCAGGGTTTTGGGAAGGAGGCACAAGGCACTGACAGGAGGATGGCGGACTCTAGGACACTGTCAGAACCCAGCATCTCATTTGCACAGCTTTGAGAAGGTAGAAAGAAGAGATGGAGACTCTTATCGTATGTGGTGGACGTGTGACAAAGAAAAATGTTTTGGGAATTGATCTATAATGAATTTAAAAAGATGTTTAGATATACCTTCCCCCCCAAAACGGAAGCGTTTTTGCTAGGTTTGATGGGAGAGGAAATTGCGAAGATAGATCAAAGACTATTTGTGTACGCCACAGTTGCAGCGAGAACTTTAATGGCCCCAAAATGGAAGTTACAGGAGGTACCCACGATTGCGGAGTGGCAGGCGAAGATGATGGACTCTGCAGAACTGGCCAGACTGACCTGCAGGATTCGAGACCAGGACGATCAAAAATTTCAAAGAGATTGGAGTAAATTTATTGTATATTTGAATAATTATTGCAAAAAAATTGAAAACACTAGCAGGATTGAAATAAATCCTACAATGTGGACAATGGAAGTTAAAGAACTAAATTGTGAGACAGGACTTGAAAGAGGAAAACCTGCTAAAGGGAAGGAGGGAAGTCATATGCTCAGCAGAGCAAAAAGTTTTTGTGTTCGTGATTGTATTGTCGAAAATATTGTTTAAGGAGGAAAATAGTAAAAATATATTTTTTTTAAAAAAAGAGAAGGCAGCAAGAAGACTTGTGGGAGATGTCAAAGGTTGCTGAGGACCAACAAAAAAGGTTTTCAAGGGCCACATGCGGCCCTTTGGCCACGCATTGGACCACCCTGATCTTACCAATGCGGTGCACTCGCTGTCTTTGGCTGAGAGGACATCTCCCTTCCTCCTGCATGGCTATTATTCTTATTCCGATATTCGTTACTTTTGTATTTTCGTTTTACAATTTCAGTTGTAATATTTTTGTAACCCGCCCTAGGGTTGGTGAAAAGGTGGGGTTATAAAACCAAACAGCAAATAAATAAACATGAACTGGGTAATCCTGAATCAGAATATTGATCTGGGAACTCAGAGACAAGACACAGACTCACACCTTTGAAGTGCAACAGTGGAAGAGCTTCCCCAATCTTAATATGGCAGTGGGGGATGCATTCTGGCCAAGTTCTGAAGGGTTCAGGAAATACTAAGATGTAAAATAACACCCTGCATCTCCTTAATAAAAAATTGCTTGGGAGATACTGGATCTTGTGACAATATTACAATGCAGCAACAGCAGCATCTCATTACCATTTAACACCTATAATAAAATGAAAACGGCGGAACTAGCAGAATGAATATTGTTTCAAGATGCCGTCAGCACAGCAGTTGCGGCAAGGGAATAGCGATGCAAGAAGCGGCACGAAAAAGGCAGTCAGAGAGAGACAGTGTGGCGTAGTGGTTAGAGCGTTGGACCTGGGTGACTGAGGTTCAAATCCCCCATACTCAGCCAGGAAGCTCCCTGGGTGACCTTGGGCCAGTTAGTCCCTCAGCCTGACCTACCTCACAGGGCTGTTGTGAGGACAGGATGGAGGGGGGGGAAAGAGAACTATGTGCCCCACCTTGATCTCCTTTGAAGGTGGGATATAAACACAATAAATAAAATTTAAAAATGCCCTTCCCGTAGCACCTTAGAGACCAACTAAGTTTGTTATTGGTATGGGCTTTCGTGTGCATGCACACTTCTTCGGATACAATAAATAAAGTACAAGAAGACTGTAGGTAGAATAGAATCACAGAACTGTAGAGTTGGAAGGGACCCCCAGGGATCATCTAGCCCACCCCCTGGAATCACAGCCAAAGAGTCCCTGACTGATGGTCATCCAACCTCTGCTTAAAAGCCTCCAAGGAAGGAGGGCCCACCTTCCCACCCCTCTGAATTAAAGAAGACGGGGGGGGGGCTACATATATATATATGTTGGACACCACAGAACTAAGTCCTCTAGTCTCTTTCCCATCACCAAAATAAGCCCAGCCCAGCTGAAAGATTTGCCCTCCATCTTCCAATTTGCTTGGAAGCCTCTTAAGCCTCTTTGAACAGTGTCTAATTGGAAGGCAGCTTTATCTCTCTCCCTTTCCCCTGCCAAAAGTTGCCGCCAACTTCACAGCAAGTTCCACTTAACTTTGCTCAGTTTTGCAGAGGGTGAGTCACACAATGGGGATCGGCTGAGTCAGAGGGGGAAAAGCGAGATAAAGAGAATTTGCACCTAGGATTTAAGCCCCTCTCTGGCCTCAAACATCTTCCCCCCCAACCCTTCACAATTCCCCAGCGGAATTTTGCATTCCGATGCCTACAGGTGAAAGCCTTTCTCCAGAAGAACGAGGGGGGGGGGAATGCAGACAGCAGAATAATGGCCCTTCTGCAATACAGACAGCTGTCCTCCCACGAAGGGCTGCTCTCTGCCTTATCGCCAAGTCCGCCCCCCCATCCTTGTTTGATAGAGATCCAGGAAATGTTCTGAAATCCCCTTAATGCCTTGTGTTCTCAAGAGATAAAATTAAAACTTCGCTCATCAGCAGTGACAGGCGCTCTTCACAAAAGGAAAATCCCTTGCGGTTGGGTGAGCGGATCCTGCACCCCCCCCAAACCCCTGCCAGCTCCCCCAGGTATCGATGCTTCCTGATGCAACGCGGGGGGCCCCCACCCCCCACCCCCAGAGAGAAAGAGCTCCAGCTGGAACTTTCCACTGGCTGGCTACCTGCTACCTTGCCAGAAAGTCCACAGATCACTCTGCGAGAGCAGGAACCCATTCCAGCCAGAGAACTTGGCAGCCAGGAGATTCTGTGTCTCCACAAAGAGATTAACAACAGCTTGGCAGCCTGCGGATGGTGGAAAATGAAGTCCCCGCTACCACATACACATACTGACCAGGGTGTGGGGCTGGGCAGGATTTGCAAAGGGCAAGGGACCTGCTTTCGCACTCTCCACCAACTGGGTCCTTTTAAACTTATTTTACAAGCAATAAAGTGCTTTACAGCCTGAAGCCGTCAAAGCAGTGCTGAATAGGGGTCACCTTAGACCTTATGTCCCAGCTCCATCACTGTGATCATCGGCACGAGCATCGTTTGTCATTCCCTGAATTGGCGAGGCTCGTTTGACAACAACAAGAAACTGAGCCTTCAGTGTCAATGGCCCAGTCCTGTGGAACTCCCTGCCATAGAGATGTGGCAGCTAGACTGGTGACTGGGAGTGGCCGCCGGGACCACGTAACACCGGTCCTGAGAGATCTACATTGGCTCCCAGTACGTTTCGGAGCACAATTCAAAGTGTTGGTGCTGACCTCTCAAGCCCTAAACGGCCTCGGGTCCAGTATACCTGAAGGAACGTCTCAACCCACACCGTTCAGCCCGGACACTGAGGTCCAGCGCCAAGGGCCTTCTGGCGGTTCCCTCACTGCGAGAAGCAAAGCTACAGGGAACCAGGCAGAGGGCCTTCTCGGTAGTGGCACCCGCCCTGTGGAACGCCCTCCCATCAGAGGTCAAAGCGATAAACAACTACATGACCTTTAGAAAATACTTGAAGGCAGCCCTGTTTAGGGAAGTTTTTAATCTGTGATATTTTAATGTATTTTGATATTTGTTGGAAGCCGCCCAGAGTGGCTGGGGAGACCCGGCCAGATGGGCGGGGTACAAATAATAAATTATTATTATTATTATTATTATTATTATTATTATTATTATTATTATTATTTTCTGCGGGCACCTTCCGTTCCAACTTTTAAACACTTAAGCTTTTCTTTTCCACCAGGCTTATGCAGGCAATTATATAATAATAATAATTTATTATTTGTACCCCGCCCATCTGGCTGGGTTCCCCCAGCCACTCTGGGCGGCTTCCAACAAACACTAAAATACATTAAAATATCACATATTAAAAACTTCCCTAAACAGGGCTGCCTTCAGGTGTTTTCTAAATGTCAGGTAGTTATTTATCTCTTTGACATGGGATGGGAGGGTGTTCCACAGGGCGGGCGCCACTACCGAGAAGGCCCTCTGTCTGGTTCCCTGTAGCTTTGCTTCTCGCAGTAAGGGAACCACCAGAAGGCCCTCGGCGCTAGATCTCAGTGTCCGGGCTGAACGTTGGGGGTGGAGACGCTCCTTCAGGTATACAGGACTGAGGCCGTTTAGGGCTTTAAAGGTCAGCACCAACACTTTAAATTGTGCTCGGAAACGTACTGGGAGCCAATGTAGATCTCTCAGGACCGGTGTTATGTGGTCATGGCGGCCGCTCCCAGTCACCAATTAGGAGTACGCTCTCCCACAATGGTTGAGTGATGCCAGTTTTTAACCTTTTTTTGTGGTTTTTATTGCGCGGCCTTTGTGTTTTATTGCTTTGTGTGTTTCTTAAGACATAGCGGTACATAATTTATATATATATATATATATATATATATATATATATATATATATATATATATATATATATAAATAAATAAAATCAGTAAGACAAAGCAGAAGCGAAACACAAAAAGTACAAGGTGAGCTCCTCTGAAGCTCATGAGGTGATGGGACACCCTCGCCCACCTGCCAAACTGCCTGTTGGGCAGTGGAGGTGGGGTGGATTCAGGCTACCGATTCCAAATTCCTGGTCTAGAGAGAAAGCCAGGGACATTTCTATTTGAGGCTGTATCCAACATCAATCATAGCACAGACCCACTGAAATTAATAGGCATTTTCCACTTGATCAGCCCCCCAGGCTGAATCCTGATTCTCCTTACCCTTCTGAGGGCCAAGCGTGACAGATGGGTAGGGCCAACCTCCTGTCAATCATCAGACGTCACAGTGAACATCTTCCAGGAGCTGTTTTCCCCCATGCGGTGCTTTGAAGCCCCAACAATCAGCTGGGGCTTCAAAGCACCGTGCAGGGTTCTATGCAAGCTCCAGCTTTGGCAGATGCCACCAATCAGGTGGTCAGCAGCACCCACAACCATGTTTTTGGAGCAGGCCAGCTGCATCTGTACTTTCCCCACACTCAACATGATGTCAGGTGTAGGGCAGGTGGACATGGCTTGGCCAAAATGGCCTCATGGGCCAAACGGAGAGGCCTGGTGCGGCCAATTAGGGCCAGATGTTGCCTGTGAATTAGGCCTGTGAATGGGAGGGACCAGTCTGCAACATGTCAGTTCAATGCACACAGCCAGTGGCGTGGGCTACTCACCAGACTATACTTTTGCTATATGGTTGCAGACACTGAAATGACTAATGGGGGGGGGTGCAGGGGTGCCATCTCACTCCTGAACAGCAGCGTAATATGAGGAGGCGCCTCAAGCAAGCAACATCAGTGAACGGAACGGGAAAATATGTAAAGGGATATTTTAAGTATGTGCTGCCCTCCAGAGGAAGAGCCCTATCAAAAACTTAGGCTGAACACTGTGCCAGATTTTTCTTGATCTTTACTGTTGCGCAGAAAGATCTGTGGCTACGGAAGCCTGGCTGGTTCAGTGAGTAGACAGTTGGGCTCCTTTCGATGGGTCTACTCTTAAGCAGGACTAATGTTGGATGCAACCCAGAGCTTTAATGATATACTCCTCAAACGCTTCTTCCACGTCCCCAAATCCCACCCCTGCACAGCTATCAGAGAGGCACAGTCCTCTGTACCAGGTAACCCCAACTTCCACTATTCAAACAAAATAAAAAATTAAAAAAATTCCTTCCAGTAGCACCTTAGAGACCAACTAAGTTTGTATCTGAAGAAGTGTGCATGCACACGAAAGCTCATACCAAGAACAAACTTACCGTATTTTTCACTCTATAAGAAGCACCTGACCATAGGACGCACCTAGTTTTTAGAGGGGAAAAGCCCCAATTTTTTGAGGATCAGCTCAAATTTCTGTAGCTTCTTTTGCAAATGAGAAAAGCCCCATTTTTTGTGGATCAGCTCAAATTTCTGCAGCTTCTTTTGCAAAGGAGAAAAGCCCCATTTTTTGAGGATCAGCTCAAAGTTGTTGAGCTTACTTTGCAAAGGGAAAAAACCCTGTTTTATGGGGTTTAACTCATAGTTCTGCAGGAAAGGGAGCCATTTCTACAGTTTCCAGACAGATAATATAATCAGCCAGTCACATGTTGCTGGGGAAACAGCCTCCCTCTGCAAGGGAGTGGGGCTGGAATCTCTCTCCCTTATCTCTCTCCCCGATCGTTTGCTGAGCAGCTGCTTAGCGGGCTTCCTTTCAACACCCCCCTCTTTTTTTTTTTTATAAAAAAAGCACGATCTGCTTTTGCCCCTGGGCAGTTCAGCTCCAGGGACCACACATTCGCTCCATAAGACGCACAGACATTTTCCCTTACTTTTTAGGAGGAAAAAAAGTGTGTCTTATGGAGCGAAAAATACAGTAGTTAAGGTGCTAATGGAAGTATTTTTTTTGTTTTTTATTTTGTTTTGACTACGGCAGACCAACACGGCTACCTACCTGTAATTCCACTATCCAATAAGCTTCTGAAAAATCACCTCAGAGAAAAACCAATTCAGTACTGGAAGATTCATTGCAAGCAGCTGGATAAATCTTCCTTGCCAACGAACCTTTTTGGCCAGACTTCACCAGCCTAGTGCTCTTCAGATGTTCTGGACTACAACTCCCATCATTCCTCACCATTGGCCATGCTGGCAGGGCTGATGGGACTTGGAAGCCCAGCCCCTAAACATCGGAAGGACACAAAGCTGATGAAGGCCGCCGTACGCAGTTCCTTACACTGCGGAGCTTCTCGATGCAAGAATACCAAGCCAACCACACAAAAACGAGAACAGCCATTCAGAGCCTGCAACCAAGGGGGCACCTTACCTGACAGCCTCTGCCACGCTGTTGGAGGTGTGGCCCGATAAAGCGTCATGCAAGTTGCGGATAAAATAATCCCGGTATTCTTCAGGAAGCGCCATGAACGTCCCGCCCATCACAATGAACTCCACTTTGTCCACACTGTGACCCAACTGCTTCAGCTGCAAAAAGTAAGATGAACACATGAGACAGGCACCTCCGTGCCTTTCAGAAGATGGGGAGATGCAGAAGCTAAAATAATAATTTTTATTTATTATTTGTGCCCTGCCCATCGGGGCAACTACTGGAGGGAAAAACAATCGCTGGGCATCCAGATCTCTCCATTTGGCTCCTGAGGCCATTTTGGCCAAGACACACTATCAGATTCGCTTAACAGTTGCTCATGAGTAAAGACCAAGTCCGTCTTGTCTTTTTACTGTGCAAAGTATGTACAGTGCGGAGCTATCCTAAAACATGACCACCTAGTCGCTAGCAGAATCTGGAAGTGCCCCCCTCCTGTTGTGGCGCCAACACCAGAGTCTCGGCACCCTAAAGTGCTGCCTCCTTACTCCTCTGCGTAAAGCAGGCGCCGGAAACGGTGTCTCCCCCTCAGAGTGGGTCTGCTGAGCGGTGCTGGGTCTCTCTGCATCATCCTGGAGACCCCTTCCCACCTGGCTCCTCCCTGGTGACTCCTCCTCCCCCGGGGAGGAGCTGGCAGCCTCAGGGCGAGACGTGTCCGTCGACAACAGAGGCTGAGGCTGCCGGTACCCACTCAGTGCCGGACTGGCAGGGGAGGGCACGTCCCTGACACACACCCTACAGCTGACATCATATATGACATATATGACAGGTATGGGGCAAGTAAAAACCTGGCTCAGCTGAAAGGGTGTTTTATACTATAAAGTGAAGGCAGTGAAGGTCCTGTGTGAGTGTCTGGAGGCGGTTGGAGGATGGATGGCGGCTAATGGATTGAGGTTGAATCCTGACAAGACAGAAGTACTGTTCTTGGGGGACAGGGGATGGGCTGGTGTGAAGGACTCCCTGGTCCTGAATGGGGTAACTGTGCCCCTGAAGGATCAGGTGCGCAGCATGGGAGACATTTTGAACTCACAGCTGTCCATGGAGGCGCAGGTTAATTCTGCCTACCAGCTCCATCTGGTACGCAGGATGAGACCCTCCCTGCCTGCAGACTGTCTTGCCAGAGTGGTGCATGCTCTAGTTATCTCTCACTTGGATTACTGCAATGCGCTCTACGTGGGGCTACCTTTGAACTACAACTAATCCAGAATGCGGCAGCTAGACTGGTGACTGGGAGCGGCCGCCGAGAGTACATAACACTGGTCTTGAAAGACCTACACTGGCTCCCAGTACGTTTCCGAGCACAATTCAAAGTGTTGGTGCTGACCTTTAAAGCCCTAAATGGCTTCGGTCCAGTATACCTGAAGGAGCGTCTCCGCCCCCATCGTTCAGCCTGGACACTGAGGTCCAGTGCCGAGGGCCTATTTAATGTTTAATAGATTATTGTATTTTAATGTTCTGTTGAAAGCCGCCCAGAGTGGCTGGGGAAACCCAGCCAGATGGGCGGGGTATAAATAATAAACTATTATATTATTATTATTATTATTATTATTATTATTATTATTATTATTCAGCGACCGGAAAACTGATCCCGCCATGTGCAAGTGGGGCACCATGATCCTAGCCAGCCAATTTATTCCAACTGCACTGTATGCCAATGTGCTTGCAGGTTCAGTTCAAGGCGCTGATGCTTTGCTATAAACACCTTCACGACAGTCACGTATCTCAAGCAACACCTGTCCTTACACTAAAGGTAGCATTATGGGAGGCAATATTCCCACATCCAGCTCCAAGTCTCAAATTCACCCAAAGTAAGAAGCAGAGCCTTGATGCCAGTTTCCCCAGTGCTGTGGAATGACCTTTGTCCCCCGAGGTTCAAATGTTCCTCTCTCTACTGGCCTCGCTGGGGCTTCGGGGTAACACAGTTACCAAACTTGTCCCATGTACTAACTTGGACGCTCAAAAGGTGACTAACAAAAAGTTTTAAAGAAATAAATAGATATCCTTTTCGGAAAAGAAAGCAGAATTATGGCAAACAAGAGCATGGCCGTCTTTATAATCAAGGAGACACTGACACATTCTTCCTGTCCTAGCAAATATTTACCTGCTCAACGCGGTGCCTGGTCTGGAGATACGGGTCGTACCTGGCACGGATGGCTCTCATCGAAGTTGGCTGCCGGATGCAAGGAAAAGTGCATTATTTCAATTTAATATTTGTAATCTGCTTTTGCAACAATGGCTGAGCTCAAGAAAGCTCACAATAATCACAACAGCATTAAAAAACAAACATTGCAATCACTAGACTATCAAACATAGTAGCATATAAATAGAGCAAGCAACAAGAAATTCATCAAAACAATTCAATAAAGTCAGAAGAATTCAAAGTTATTTAAAGAGCATTCATCAATACGATAAGCCCACAAGTTATGTACATTCAGCTTTGCATGCATAGCATAAAAATAAAATGTCAAGGGTCAGAAAGGGAGCAGGATTTCTGGAGGAAATGACTTTGGCAATCCTAGCCACCATTGAACCCATTGAGTTTTGACTGCAAGATTTTGGCTTTAGGTGCAATCCCCAGAACGTAACCCTGGCGTAAGCAGCAGGCTTACTGTATGCAAGAAACAGACAAAGCCAGTTAGAAAGGTCTGCTCCTCAAACTCTCAATGCCGCCCTGACACCGTAATGTATTATATGATCAAGGGATTAAAAAGAGTAGCCAATGAATTAATTTCAAAGCAGCGAATTGAAGCCATGTTCCCATTAGGGTCCCTGATCCATGGTGACCATCCCAATATGTTTTTGGCTTTCACCATAAGCAAGTCTCCACCTAGTGGCCAATCAATTTATCAAAGGCCTTTACTTATTCATTTTCCTTGGTTTACAAAAGTGTGTGCATTGTCTCTTTTTGCAGGTTGTAAGGTCTTTTCTACAGATCAGTTACATTTGCTAGGAGACATTAGTGCTGAGTACTGTATAAGGTTGGGGAAGAAGAGGGGGGAGAGGAGGGGTGGGGTGGTGAAACTTACATTCTTTTATATAGTGTACATGTGGGGTTTTGTGTCAGCGTCAACTGGGCAGGTTCTCTTTCATAGAATCATAGAGTTGGAAGAGACCACAAGGGCCATCCAGTCCAACCCCCTGGCAAGCAGGAAACACCATCAAAGCATTCCTGACAGGTGGCTGTCAAGCCTCTGCTTAAAGACCTCCAAAGAAGGAGACTCCACCACGCTCCTTGGCAGAAAATTCCACTGTCAAACAGCTCTTACGGTCAGGAAGTTCTTTCTAATGTTTAGGTGGAATCTTCTTTCTTGTAGTTTGAATCCATTGCTCCGTGTCCTCTTCTCAGGAGCAGCAGAAAACAACATTTCTCCCTCCTCTATATGACATCCTTTTATATATTTGAACATGGCTATCATATCACCCCTTAACCTTCTCTTCTCCAGGCTAAACATACCCAGCTCCCTAAGCCGTTCCTCATAAGGCATCGTTTCCAGGCCTTTGACCATTTTGGTTGCCCTCCTCTGGACACGTTCCAGCTTGTCAGTATCCTTCTTGAACTGTGGTGCCCAGAACTGGACACAGTATTCCAGGTGAGGTCTGACCAGAGCGGTACTAATACAGTGGTACTATTACTTCCCTTGATCTAGATGCTATACTCCTATTGATGCAGCCCTATTGATGCAGTCCTATTGATTTCTATTCGCTCATTACATTTCCTTGGTAGTGAGAGGGATTGGGGGAGCCCAGAGTGTGGCTGGTTGCAGTGGGGTTTGTCTGCATTTGTGAGGGAGGGCTTGTTGGGTCAAGTAACCCAGATGGATTCATATGCTGTTGGTGGGTTCTTGTTGTCGTCTTGTTGGGCTGTGTATATGATAAAGGGGAGACATACTGGGGTGAAGGCGTCCTCTTCTATTTGACCCCGTGTCAGTTTCAGTTTGTTGGTTAGCATTCCTAGTAATGCTGTTTCCCCTACAATTTGGTACCACTCGTCCCTGTTCACTCCTGACAGGTCTCTCCAGTGTCTGGCTATGAGGCTTCTGGCTGCTGAGAGGAGGGGGGTTATAAGCTCTGTACAATGTGAGTGGTCATTATGATCTTGGAATGAAAAACTTGGTTATGGGTAGATATGCGACTGATTAGGAGAGGGTCTGCACGCCCTTTCAAGTCAGTTGAATGTTTTATAATGGGGGTTGGCTGGGGTGGCAGTGGCATTATGGTGCAATGACATTGAGGTCAAAGTTGCTCCACCCCTTTGATCATGTTGGCTGCCCTTTTGGACACTGGGGAGCATATACAAGTTTAACAATTTCACCTAGAAACAGGGCAAGGTCCATATTTAAAAGCCTATGCCATAATGCATTTTCTAGGTCTCTAGATACTCTGAGACCCTTCATGCTTTTGCTGCAACAAATAATCAAGGCTACCCCTTTCTAAGTTAATTCCATATTTGATGAAATCTAGTTGGGGGGGGGCAGGGCGAGAGAGGACCTGCAAGATCATTATGAGATGAAGCCTAGATGCTGAACTGTTTAGTTATGAAGGGCACCACATTGCAGAGCAAGAAAAAAGAATGCCATACGGTTTTGATTGACTGCCGGGTCTGGACTGTTGTGAGGGTTGGGGTGGGATGAAAAGGACACATTTGAATTTGGTTTTCTTTCTGGCTTGAAGGTTTATGATGTTCGGATCTGGATACTGGCGTAAATGATTATATGTTTAAAAATTAGGAGTTTAGTAGTGGGATATATAGCTAAAAATTTCAAGACCAGAGGGAGGTAAGGGTGCAAAAAGTAGAAAACTAGGAGTTTTAAATTAGGTTGGAGTAAGGGAATTTGATAAGGCTGGAGGAAAGGATCAGAAGCACCAAGATGCTGAGGTTTGGAAAAATGAGTTGTTTAAGTACAATGATTTTTGTATTTTAGGATATTATGAAGTTTAGGAATTTGGAAAACTGATACAGAGGATAGATAATGAATTCAACAGAGGGGAACTCGAGGAAGTCAACCGAAATATGAAATTGAGGAATGAAGGAATGCCTGGCCCACAGAATTGGGTCAGGCCTAAGCAATGATACTTAATAATGTTAGTGATGTTAAATGTACAATGTTTATGCTTACCCTTGTGTGAGAAGGGGATGATTGTTGCTTCCCTCAGTGAGAGGGGGGAAGAATGAAAAATTTAACAGTAATGGTATGTGTTTAAAATTGTAAAAATTAATAAAAATTTTGAGGGGAAAAAATAGATGCTGAACTGTTTAGGGCAATTCAACCTCTTTAAAAACCAAGCATTTACGTGCCTCTTACTTAGCGTCACACATGACATCGCATCCAAACCACCAGTGCCACATGTACTGAAAAACATGCACATGTGACTGCTGGTTCCCCCCAGTAAAATTTCTGACATCACACCCAGCACTGAGTAAACATACTTTCCCTGAAGAAGGGCCCACAGACTCTTTAAAGCAGTACCTCGTATCCAGTGTAAGACTGTGTTGAATACTCAAAGTCAGAATCGGGACCCCCTGGACAGTACCTGCATTTTCAGGAGAAAAACAGAGTCAAGCAGAGGCAGACAGTTTAAGCTAGCCTTTCCCCCACCTTGGTGATCTCCAAATATTTGGGCGATGTGTCTCATAGTCGCTGACCACAAAAACCTTTGCTGGCTGGGGCTTGATGGGAACCAGCAACACCCAGAGAGCACCCGGGGGCGGGGGCTGGTTTAAAGCTGGCGTGTTCTTCCACAATCTGGAGGCAGTAGGAGATTCTGCCCATTTGTAGGGCCCAAAAGCAGTGAGGGGAAACCCTCAAGGTGGGAATCCCCTACTGAAAGGTGCTTGTGTTACCTATTTGCATTATTACATTTAAATCTCACCTTTCCTCCAAGGTGGGGTACATAGTTCTCCCCCTTCTCACATTTAATCCCCACAAGAACCCTGTGAGGAAGGTTAGGCTGAGAAGCAGTGACTGGCCTTAGGTCACCCAGTGAACTTCATGGTCAAGTGGGGATTTGAACCCCGGTCTCCCAGGTCCTAGTCAGACACTCTGTCGCGACCCGACTAGACAGTGTGGTCGCGCCATGCAGGCGCCAGGAAGGGGAACCATGCAGCGGGCCAGGAAAGGGGGCAACAGCGGAGCCAGGCATGCAGGGGTTAAACCAAGTGCAGCAAGGCCCGACCTCGCCCAGGCATGCCCCACGGGGTAAACAACCCCAGGATGGGCGATAACGACCGCTAACGAGCCATCAGCGGCGGAACCGGCAGTATCACAATAACAATGTAAAAAGCACCCATGAATAGTGCAGGTAGACCAGAGCAGTTAACTCTTTTGTCCAAACCATCCCGGGTGGGGAAGTGGATCGCCCCCGGACCTTTAGGGCAGAAGGGAGGGGGGAATTGGGAGTCACCCAGCAAGGTGTATTAAAGGGGGATTCTGAGGTGGCCTCTTCAGAATCCTCACGGACTTTCCACGTTTCTCTGTGTGCTGTACAATAAACTTCAAGACTTCTTCCGCTGACTTCTCGGAGTGGCGTGCGTTCTTGACAGCTAGCTACAGTTACCATTGGGGACACGACATAGTGAGGATTCTCACGAAAAAACTTCAACGTCCGTATCGTGTTGGGATCGCTTACCGGCAGCTACCGAGATGGCGACCCCATGGCGCGGAGCGGCACGTTTTCAGACCCCCGTTACCTCGAGCGCCCTACTCGAGCGGCTGGCGGATCTGTTTACCTCAGACCAACGGAGCCTTCCCTCGGCCAGGCCAGACAGCGGGAGCCTGGACGAGCTACGGCGACTCCAGGAGCAGCTGAACCACCTCATCTGGGAGCGGCTGCGGGTCGGCAAGGAGTCAGGCCGGTTGTTGGACCAGGCCTGTGGGGGCGCGGTGCCCCGGACAAGTCGTAGCGGCGGCGGGAGCCAAGGACACGCGGGATCGGGGGTCTGCAGTCGGCAGACCCCAAGGAAGGGCTCAGGTCAGGAGCCCGGAGTGACTCAACGACTGACGTGGTCGGACGGGACGGCCCTGAGGGGGCAGGTGTTTCCCCCGCCAAGACGTCGCAGCAGCCGGCTGGAGGACGACGTAGCGGCAGGGAGTTCCACGGGCGACAGCAGCGAGGACGAGCGCGCTGCAGCGACCCCGGAGACCCGCGGGAGGCACGTCCGCGGGAGGGCGACGGCGCGGCGCAGGCCGCCCCCGGAGCTGAAGGCCATTTTCGAGGGGGACCCGGCGGAACTCTCCACCTTCATCTTCCACGCAAGGAACCACGCCAGAAGGTGTGGCTGGGGAGACCCAGCCAGATGGGCGGGGTACAAATAAAAAATTATTATTATTATTATTACGGGGGAGACGACTGCGACCCAGAGGACTTGGTAGCGGCGGTCATCTCCTCCCTGCAGGGGAAGGCCGGCCAGTGGGCCATGCTCCTGGTCGACCGCAGGGATCCGGCCCTGGCCAACCTGGAGGACTTCTTGGCGGCCCTTCGAGAGCGCTTCCAAGACCCGCAGGCGGAGGAGAAGGCGAAGCGACGGGTCCAGAAGGCCAGGCAAGGGGGTCTCCCGGTTCAGGACTATGTAGACATGTTCAGGGGGGAGGCTGCCCAAATCTCCTCCTGGAACGAGGAGGTCCTAGTCCACTACTTCAAGGAGGGCCTCCATCCTGAGCTCCGCAAGTGGGCCGTAGTGAAAGGGACCCCTCGGGAGCTGTCGACGCTGGACGGCTGGTGCCGCATGGTGGCTCAGTTGGAAGCAGACCTGGGGATGCTGGAGCTAGGACCCAGGGCGGGCAAGGACCGAAGGCCCGCGAAGAACTCGGGGACCCCCCGTCCCGCCAATGGCGCGGGGGTCCCCCGGCACAAGCGCACCCCCGACCCGGAACGGGAGAGGAGACGCCGGGATGGACTCTGCATCAGGTGCGGGGGGGCAGGACACTATGCGGTGGCGTGCCCCGAGCGACCCCCAGGAGAGGTTCGGACCCCGGCAGGGTCCCAAGCGACGTCGGGAACCAACCGGACACCCAAGACCGGGAGCCGGGCGGCTGTCACGTCGGAGCCGAGGGAAAAGCGCCAGTCCGACTCCGAAGGCCCGGAGTCGGGAAACGACCAGGACCTGCAGTGAAGGACGCCCGGCTGCAGGTCCCGCCAGGGTCAACGGACCCCAAGAAACGGGCGGGAAGACCACCCAACCTGGTCCGGGTGAGGCTGGAAAACCCGGACGGCGGCAAACAATGGACGGGAGATGCGCTGCTGGACTCGGGCTGCGACCACAGTATGCTGCACCCCGAAGTGGCCAAGGAACTGGACTTGCCCACCCAGGTTCGGAGCACCCCCTTAGTTTTCGTCCAGATGGACGGCAGTCCCATAAAGGGGGGTCCGTTTGGGGTGGAAGTGGGGCCGGTCTCCTTGTGGGTGGGGGACCACCGGGAGTCCAGGATGCTAGTTAGGGTCCCCACGGATGGGTACCAGGTAGTGCTGGGGTTGGATTGGCTGATGGAACATAACCCCATAGTAGACTGGCGCTCAGGGCGCCTGACGTTCGACCTGGATAGGTGTGGGCAGCACAGGGTCGAATCGGACCCCCAGTGCCCCGGAAAGGGGGAGGCCAAAGGGGTCCACGGGGACGAGGGCAAGCTGGATGTGGTGGCGCCGGAGATACCCCCGGAGTACCGGGATCTGGCGGCGGTGTTCGGGGAAACCGAGGCAGACGAGCTGCCCCCCCACCGCCGCACAGATTGCGCCATCGACATCCCAGAAGATGCGGTCCTCCCCAAGGGACGCATCTACAAGATGTCCGGGGAGGAACTCCAGGACCTCAGGGAGTTCCTGGACAAGAATCTGGCCAGAGGGTTCATCCGCCCCGCCAAGAGCCCCATGGGGGCTCCGGTCATCTTCGTGGGCAAGAAGGATGGCACCCGGAGGTTGTGCCAGGACTATAGAGGGTTGAACGCCATAGCGGCAGGGAACGCGTACCCGCTCCCCCTCATCCCGGATCTGCTGGACCAGTTGGGTACCGGCACGATCTTCACGAAGCTAGACTTAAGGGAGGCATACTACCGGGTGCGGGTCCGGGAGGGGGACGAATGGAAGACGGCTTTTAACTGCCAGTTTGGACAGTTCGAGTTCCTGGTAATGCCGTTCGGATTGAGCGGGGCCCCGGGGGTGTTCATGAGTCTCATCAACGAGGTACTCCACGACCTCCTGTACAAAGGGGTGGTGGTCTACCTGGACGATGTGCTGGTGTACAGTCGGGACCCCCGGGAACACGTCCGGTTGGTCCGGGAGGTCTTGCAGAGACTCCTGGACAACCACCTATACGTCAAGTTGCCCAAATGCGAGTTCCACCGTCCCTCCTTAGATTACCTGGGGTATAGGATCTCGGCGGCGGGGGTGGCCATGGATCCCCAGAAGGTGGAGGCAGTCCTGGGGTGGGAGCGGCCGCGGACACGGCGCCAACTCCAGAGCCTGCTAGGGTTCGCAAATTTCTGCAGGGGCTTTTTGCCCAACTATTCGGCCTTGGTGACCCCCCTCACCGATCTCCTAGGTACCAAGGGGAAAGGAAAGGGGGCCAAGCGTCCTGGGGCGGCTCTGGATTGGGGGTCCCGGGCGGAGGAGGCTTTCCAGGGGCTCAAAGAGGCGTTCGCCGCCGAGCCTACGCTGATCCATGTGGATCCAGCCCGGCCCATGGTGGTACAGGTAGACGCTAGTGATGTGGCCATGGGAGCGGTACTCCTGCAGAGGGACGGGGAGGGCCGTCTGAGGCCCGGGGCGTACCTGTCCCGGAAGTTTGGGAAGGCGGAAAGGAACTGGTCTACCTGGGAGAAGGAGGCAGCGGCCATCCGCATGGCGCTTGAGGAGTGGAGGCACTGGCTGGAGGGGGCAAGGGAACCGTTCGAGGTCTGGACAGACCACCGCAACCTCGAGGCCCTCCGACAGCCGCGGAAGCTGACCGCCAAGCACATGCGGTGGGCAGAGTTCTTCTCCCGGTACGATTTCCAGCTAAGCCACATCCCCGGGAAGGACAACTTCCTCGCGGACGCCCTGTCTCGCCTGCCCCAGTACGAGGCGGACGCCCGCACAGAGATGCGTCCGCTATTTGAGGACAAACACTTAGCCCGAGCCGTCACCACCCGTAACCAGGCTAGGAGGGAAGAGGGACAGACAGGGGGTCAAGTTGGGACACCCCCCCGGGAGCGCAGCCAGCCTTCTGCAGCGCTCCGTGACAGACTAGTGGCAGCGTATCCGACAGACACGGAACTACAGAACCTGCAGGACTCCTTGACACTGGAAGGGGACATCTGGCAAAGAGGGAGCGCCGCGTACGTCCCGGAACCCCTCCGGAGGGCCGCCCTGGAAGCATGCCACGACGCCAAAGCGGCTGGGCACTTCGGCTTCGTCAAGACGTGGAAGCTGGTTCGGCGGAGCTTCTGGTGGCCCACGCTCCGTAAAGATGTCAAGGACTACGTTGCGGGCTGCCCCATCTGCCTCACCTGCAAGCCGGCAGTGGGCAAGCCGCAGGGCCTCCTACAGCCCCTGGAGGTCCCACCTCGACCCTGGTCGGTGATCTCCATGGACTTTATTACGGATCTGCCACCCAGCCGAGGCAAAACAGCAATATGGGTCGTGGTGGACCTGTTCTCCAAGCAAGCCCATTTCGTGCCCTGCGCCTCACTGCCTACCGCCACCCAGGTGGCAAAGCTGTTCATGGAGCACATCTTCCGGCTCCATGGGGTTCCAGACAAGGTCATTTCCGACCGCGGCTCCCAGTTTGTGTCCCGATTTTGGAAGGCGTTCCTGGGATTGCTGGGGATCGAGCAGGGACTCAGCTCGGCCTACCACCCCCAGACTGACGGACAGACGGAACGTGTCAACCAGGTGCTGGAGCAGTACCTGCGATGTTTTGGCTGCTACCAGCAGGACGACTGGTCACAGCTGCTTCCGTTGGCGGAGTTCGCTTATAATAACTCCGTACACAGCAGCACGGAGATGTCCCCCTTCGCCGTGGTCTACGGGACCGACCTGAGGCACCTGCCGGACTTGGGGGAGCCCACCGCCCGGGAGCCGGAGGAGCTCGGAAAGTGGAGAGAGAGGACGGCCAGGTGCTGTGAGTCCCTTCGGGAACAACTGCTGGAGGTCAAGGCGGCGCAGAAGAGGACGGCGGACCAGCGAAGGAGACCGGCGGGGGACATCAAAGCGGGGTGCCGGGTCTACCTGTCCACGCGGCATCTGAAGCTGGGCCTCCCCAGCAAGAAACTCGGGCCCCGGTACTTGGGCCCGTTTAAAGTGTTAGAGGTAATCAACGGAGTTTCTGCGAAGCTGGAACTCCCAAAGAACTTGCGACAGATACACCCGGTGTTCCACTTCAGCTTGCTGAAGAAGTCCCCGGAGGACGACGGTTGGCACCCCGTGGCGGCGCCACCCACCCCGCTGATCCTGGCGGGAGGGGAGCACCATGAGGTCAAGGACATTTTGGACTCCAGATTCCACAGAGGGCGTCTGCAGTACCTGGTGGAGTGGAAGGACTTCGCAACGGGGGACCGAGAATGGGTGTGGGCGTCGGACGTTTTGGCCCCACAGCTGGTCAAGAGATTCCACCAGCAGTGGCCGAACCGGCCGGGGGGCCCCGGGACCCAGGACGCTCCCCAGGGGAGGGGGGTGTCAGTTTCGGGGGGGCAGGATGTCGCGACCCGACTAGACAGTGTGGTCGCGCCATGCAGGCGCCAGGAAGGGGAACCATGCAGCGGGCCAGGAAAGGGGGCAACAGCGGAGCCAGGCATGCAGGGGTTAAACCAAGTGCAGCAAGGCCCGACCTCGCCCAGGCATGCCCCACGGGGTAAACAACCCCAGGATGGGCGATAACGACCGCTAACGAGCCATCAGCGGCGGAACCGGCAGTATCACAATAACAATGTAAAAAGCACCCATGAATAGTGCAGGTAGACCAGAGCAGTTAACTCTTTTGTCCAAACCATCCCGGGTGGGGAAGTGGATCGCCCCCGGACCTTTAGGGCAGAAGGGAGGGGGGAATTGGGAGTCACCCAGCAAGGTGTATTAAAGGGGGATTCTGAGGTGGCCTCTTCAGAATCCTCACGGACTTTCCACGTTTCTCTGTGTGCTGTACAATAAACTTCAAGACTTCTTCCGCTGACTTCTCGGAGTGGCGTGCGTTCTTGACAGCTAGCTACAGTTACCATTGGGGACACGACACACTCTGACGCCACTAAGCGAGTGTTGACTGGACAACTCCAGTTAGTCTTGGATGAAACCTCCAGTTAATTACTGTGCATTATTGTACAACTGGCTGGGGTCAGGGACTATTCAAATATCTTTCTCTTTGAAGTGATGAGTACAGATCTTTCCTTAAACAGTTAGTTATTCATGAAGATTTACTTCCCGTTCCACTTTTAAGCAAGGGAGATGAACAGCAGACCAGAACGTTATTTAGCTGTGATTGCTGCACTGCAAGGGGGTTGGACTGGATGATCCTTTGGGTCCCTTCCAATGCTACTGTTCTGTGATTCTATGGCAGGCATAGGCAAACTCGGCCCTCCAGATATTTTGGGTCTACAACTCCCATCATCCCTAGCTAACAGGACCAGGGATTATGGGAGCTGTAGTCACAAAACATCTGGAGGGCCGTGTTTGCCTATGCCTGTTCTATGACATATACCTCCTCTGCCGGAGACAGCAGGAATCACAAGTGGAGAGCACTGCTATTGCACTTAGATCCTACTTGAGCACTTCCCATTGGTGGATTTGGTTGGTCACTGTGAAAAACAATGCTGGACTAGATGGGTCCCTATGGGCCTGATCCAGTTCAGGGTTCTTCCTAGGTTCTTACATTTCGGTTGTCTACAACCCAACCCGCCAACATTTCTGAATATTCCAAGGGTCTACTTACACACAAATGTTTCCTGTGAAGTTAATGTGTGGACATCTGTGTGGCTTACACATCACTGCCACAACAGCAATCTGAAAAAAGGAGAAGCATTGCAGAGAAGTTATCACAGTTCCCTTGAGAAGAAAATAACACA